>OMNM01007555.1:6065-16143 GCA_900302745.1 Parablennius parvicornis
AAATAAGTGTTGATCGGACCAAAAATAGCTTTTATTATGTGTCAATTTACCGGACCATGTTCAGCCTTTAAAATGACAATAATGGAGCATATAAAGAAAGAACGTTTTGCCATAGTTAATGCGTCTTGTGTTGTATTTATTTGGTAAATATTATTTGAAACACTTTTAAAAAAATAAATTTTTGAAGAATTCTTAAATTTGTACTTTTTCTTTTTTTTTCCTCTTTTTTCTTTAGCTGTTTGGTGTGTCTACATGTTGCTCCAATATAATATATCTGGTTTCTGACCTGGACTGCTGACAGACATGGAGTCGTAGATTATCTTGCAAGCCTTCAGTAGCATCTCGATCTTCTTCTGCGGTGAGTACTCCTGATGGAGATTGCTGAGTTTAATGCTGATCTTCTCCATAGCGGAGGCCTCGGGGATGGCGGTAGTTATTCCTAACGCTGTGGTGGTGCTGCCTAGCACAACAGACTGAAAATCCACGACAACACACATAGCATTAGCATCACAATGATCCTTCACATTGTAGCACAAAAGTGAACGTTGCATTGTGACTGACTGTCATGTTGGAAGTAGTTTGAATCGTCCCACCTGGTTCAGGGCCAGCTGTTTCAGGCTGTTGTTGCTGGTGTGCAGTCGCTCCAGGCTGTTATAGATCGGCTCCCTCAGTGGTTTCAACACGCTCTTACACAAAGCAGCCTCGACTATAGTTTCTGCAAAAGTCCAAGCAATGCACAAAGTTGGTTTCTGTCAATTTGACAAAATTTAGGTTGAATGAGTCCAGTCCAAGTCATAGTTTTTGCAGTGAAGCCTATTAGGAAATCCAATAAAATGTATTAACTATTCATTTTATTCATTCGAACAGTTTTGCAACAAAAACTACTCAGTCTGTTTATCAGTCCCATGAATTCAAATCTTTTTCCTCCCAAATCATTGATTTATTAATATCTTTATTCTCATACTTCCTCCACAAAATTCCACATAAATTGTCTCCATTTTTATGTAATTTACTCCCCCCCCAAAAAAATTGTATTATAGTGGATCGCACTTTCATTGGCAGATGAGATAAGTTCTTGTGTAAAAATGAAAAAAATGTGTAAAAAAAAAAAAAAAAAAGACTGAATTTAAAGTTAAAAACCTCTGAAAAATGTGTTGGTATTTTGTTACATTTGTGGTAATTATTGTGACTCTCTAGACAGAGAATTAAGATACAGTCCACAAGTACATAAATTGCCTGTCAGGATCATCCTGTAAATATTTGTGAAGCCACTTCCTCGAGGCGTTGCAAAATAGAACACGTTGGAAATTGCAGTGATTTCGGCTAAACTTCAAATACCAAAATGTAAGCAAATCATCTTCTGATTCAACATTCAAATTTACTGATTTATTGCTTGAGTATTGCTTGAGTGACTAAGTTCTGGATTATTGAGGCGTGCCTATCAGTGAATAGGAGTTTGGTGGAATAGTAACATAATGGTAACAGCAAATCTCGTGAGCTGATAGATCGGACACTTTGGTATTTGTTAATCATTTCATAGTAAGTCATCAGTGATTTCAGAATGACAAATGTGTTGAATAAAAGGCGCTATGGAGACAATTTGTGAATTTACTTTTCATTATTTGGCGCCAAAACATCATTTAGAGTAAACATGCTCGCTAAATTTTGCTTTCCAAGTGTTCAGAAGATACAAAATTATCCAAATGTTGTTGTTCACTCGGCACAAAAAGCTCGTCAGTTTTTTTTTTTTTTCATGGTGTGGATAGATGTGTAAATAGTCAAAATTATAGCATAGAAGACCAATTTATCAGTCATGCTGGCTTTCATCCTACCTCCCCAACAAAAATACAGCTTATTTCCATGCATGATAAACATCCTCATATCACAAACTCCCCCAGTTTGGGTTTCTGACGTACATTTATAGCCACAAAACACATGCCAACACCCTCAGAGGTGTTTTTCACTCACCCACAGAAAAAACGTTGCTCCAACAAAAAAAAACAATTGCATGAGAAAAAGAGGAAGTGGAAGTTTTACAGAATTCCCCCAAATCTCTGATGAGCATCTTGATAGTAGACATGTGACAGTAACCCACCTAGTTTGTCCTGCGGGTACTGATGCTGTGGCTCCAGCATGGCCTGCAGCTCTGTGCTCTGCAGCAGGTAGCTCTTCAGCTGCGTCATCATCTGCCTGATCTCCTGCAGCAGCTCGGTGGAGGACGGGTGCTTCGACATAGTCTCCAGGGTGAACGCGCGGTGCTCCTTCACCTGAGCACGAAGGACGGAAAAATCTTTTTTTCAATTTGCCGTAAAAAGACTGTAACGTTCCCTCGCCTTCCTGCCGTGTACTCACAAGGTTACCGAAGTAGCTCATGGGGTCCCGGGCCAGGTCCACAATTCGCTGCGTAAGGCGACGCTCGTGGCTGATGAGTCCGGTGATGACGGTGGACAGGCGGTAGCAAGCTCTGTCCAACATGATGGTGGTGGGGGTCCTCCTCACGGTCGCTTTCGGGCTGCGGCTGTCAGCAATGCGACTGGAGAGAGACAAATGCCAAGCCTTCGGTTGATCTCTGTGACGGACAAGCTCAGTAGAGAGCGCTTTTTTTCATCACACACGATGCATTCATAGTTAAACATAGTGACTTTCTGTCTTGTGACTTTGAGCTTTCTTTGACCGGCATAGTGGCCCCAACTGATTATGAAGGTCAGGATTCACTGATGAGATGAAAATGAAGGACATTTCAATGATTTGAACTGGTTTCTTTCTGGTTATTCCAAGTTTTATTATGCATTTTGGCAATGATCCTTGATTTAGTCAAATTGAAATCAATTGTATTGTTGCTGACAAAACATATAAACTAGCTCCAGCTAAACTTTAAGCTCAGCATAATGAATGTAAATGAGTTTATTGATCCGCACATGTAACAGATTAGTAAAAATAGGCTGAAGTGAAATAATCCTGATTATCGAGTTCCTTTTGCCTGTATCCTTTTTCAGATGTATAATTTATGATCATGAAGGTTCAGAGAGCTTTGAGCCACTCAGTGGTTGATTCAATTTCAGAATAAAGCATTAATTGTCAATGTAGTTGAATAGACTAGACGAGTGGAAATGAGTAGTGCCCATGAAAAGGTTGAATTTTCTACACGTGCTTGACATTAGTGTAGATTTCATCCGTCCACTCAGCCCATTCCTGGAAATGTTGATGTTCTTGCACCGTTAGAAAAATTTGGCATCTAAACCTAACCTAACAGTGAGCATTAAAACATAATAGATATCTTTAGTTGTTTCATCTATAAGTAATTACTTTTAAGTGTTTTCAGCATGAACTTCAGGATGTTATGAGAACAAATTGTAAGACACCATTTTTAAGTTTGTATGTATTTGTATTATTGCATCTTGATTCAGGGAATAAGTTAAACATGATATGAGTGAGAGATTTGTTGAGAAAAGAATAGAACTACGGTTAAATGTTTAATGCATTGCTTCTTTGTGGTGTCGAGGCATTCTACTGTCTCCAAGCAAAAGACTTCTAAATGGACTAGAAAATGTGTGAAATGTTTTGTGGCCTGAAAAGAATCAGTGCAAATCTATTTTTTTTTTTTAAAGTGTGGGGGCCTATATTGGGAGAAATGTAAGCTCTTCAGACATTCCAGCCAGGACCCTAAGGGGTTGGTCGCCACTAATAACTAGTGTATGAAATCATTTTTAAAATCTATACTAATCTGTAGTTCTGTATTCTTAATTTACTTGTGCTGCCCAATGTGACATTGTCAGAGGAGTGAATTGCTGATATCAAACCTGTAAAAGTCTCACGACAAAGCTAGTCACAACATTTTCACAACGTTTTCAAGTGAAAACGGAAAACTTTTCTGGAATGCAAAAACCAACGCCTTTTCACTTGAAATGTTATCGCGTAAATAGGACCTCAATGTACCAGAAGATTTAACGAGAAGCTATTTATTACTATTTTCATCTTTAGCAGACATTCCTGTCAACTTAGTGAGATTATCGTGAAGTTGTCTCTCTCCACTCTTCTGCATTCCTTCATTTTCATGAACATAAAACGGATGACACAGTAATGGTGCTTCATCTGTGGTGTTTCACGCTTGTGTTTATAGTCAGCCAGAGAGACCTGGCATCTGCCCTCCACAAGCTTTCCCGTGTTTCCCTCAACTCAACACTTGAACCACACAAGTGTCTCTTCTGGAAACCTTCTTCCTCTTCATATTCTGTATATCCAGCAGCTCACGTGTTGTAGAAATATCTCTGTCGCCGTGCTTCACTGGTTAGTCACACACCAGAGCATGTGACTCTTCAATAGCTTAAAATGACTACTTGTTACTTGTTTTATCGTTTCCTCTCAATGACTGAATGAATGCATTCTTTTTGGGGACTTTGTTTTGTTTTGTTTTTTCAAGAAATTTGTTTTGAATGTTGGTATTTTCAAAAGTTAAATTAAATGCAACACTTGCTACTGATGTTGCAATTCATCTCAATTGAGAAAATATCTACCGAGAACTTTTACTTGAGCATTTTTCTTCAATAACAGGACTTTTACTTACTTATTATAAAACACAATTTAAGCAATGTAAAAGTATTAGCACATATTTTTAGTACTCTTCCCACTTCTGCACAGAAGAAATGAAAGCTTACTCTATATACGTATAGCTAGAAAGACCTTCAATACTTTTCATGTAAGTTTCAGGAGAAATTTGTGGCCTTCTACTTTATAGTGCTGCAGGCTAGGTGCTTTCCCTTTTTCAGCCATAGTTCCTCTTCTGTTTATCTGCATGTAAATTGCACCGTGCCACAAAGCAAAAGTTTCTGAGAGCTTTGGTTTAGGCCCTGTTTTCAAGTGATAATGGAAAAGGTTTTGTTGTATTTTGGATTTCTGTTTACACGACAAGGGTGCTCAGAGCTACTGAAAACACAACTTTATTGAAAATGGTTCCTAAAGTTGAATGTTTTGAAGCATAACCGACTCCGTCTCTGTGTAAAAGTGGGAAAACAACCAATTGCGCCAACTCATTGCCTGGCCCGCTAACTGTATTGTTTCAGCATTTCTGCCATTCCTGTGTAAACAGACATAGTTTTCAAAACTTTTTTTTTTAATGTTCTTAATAGGGTTCGGGTGTCAAGAAGGAAATCTCTTTGCAGGTATCCTGAACTTGGTTGACCCATAAAGTGAATAATACACCAGACAGACTCACTTCTGAGTTACATCTCTGGTAATTGTCACATGGTGACCACATGAAATTTGCCTTTACTGCTGTATTGTTTCTATTAGTCAGACTCACTCAAACAGTCCAACTTGTAGATTTATCAGTTTAGAGTATGACAAGATCAAGCTAAAAGGAATTGTTTTCTGTAGGGGTGGTTTGAGAGCTAAATTTAAAACACTATTGTTGGAATGTTGAGTTCATGTATCTGTAGTATTTTTAGGCTTATTCATTTTAAACATAACACTGTTTTGCTTCTGGAAATTGAAACCAACTTAGATGCATCTTGATGCTGGTGTTATACTTTAAGTACTACCTAACTGGACAAAATATGTGAGGTTTTCTTTCTGCTGCCATCTTCAAACCGAAGAATATCCACATTTAAAAAAAAACAAACAAAAAAAACAGCGAGCTACTCTAACTTTCCAACTACGACCTTCTGGTAACACTGTTAATCTGATCGACTGATCATCACCTACTTGGGGTTTTGCTCCTGGTCCTGGTTTTGGTCTCCTTCTTCTTCCGTGCTGCTGGTAGAGCAGGAGTCCGGATCAGTTCCCAGGACAGTGCCCCCCTGTGGTGAGTACAATGACACATCTGGTCGCCGCGCTGGAGACGAAGGAGGCAGTCTGACAGCGGCACTCTGATTTGTTATTTGTCCTCCAGCTTGGCTGGAGTTCAGGGAGGAGTTTGAGAAACATGGTTTGGTTCTTGGTGGAGGAACTGGACGCGAAGGTTTCTTTCCCAGTGACGGACACGGGGCGCTGCACTTTTGTTTGTCCTCCTTCTTCATTTTCTCCTCCTTTTCATCCTCTTTCCCTCTCTTTTCAGCATCCTCCCCATCCTGCTGCTGTTGTAGGATCTTGCCCTTCTGTTCTGCGCCCTCAGCCAGCAGACCTGCTTTCTCCTTCCCCCTCTCTCCGCTTCTTTCTCTCTCACTTTTCCTCACTGGATTTTGTCCCTTCTCTCTCTCTGTTCCCTCTCCTACCTCTCTGCTGGTACCTCTGCTGGCAGATGTGCGTCGACTGGGTGCGGGAGGCAGGGGTGGAGCGGTCCGACTCTGCAGGCGAAGAGGAGGTCTCGATGGAGGTGGTGAGGTTGATGCTGACTTTTTGTCCTCTTTAGCTCCGATTCCTCCCCTTGTGTCCTCTTTTCTCTCAGCTTCTGAAGTCACAGAAGGTAAGGGCTGGGGCGAGGAGCTGGTGGAGAACAGGAGGCCCGTCCCGGACCCCGAGCTCAAGCTGGGGGGTCGGGGTGGGGGACGCTTGTATTTCGTCTCCTGGTTGGGTGTGTCTTTAGTTGAAACTTTGGCCTGTATGACAACCTTCTCTGGAATTTCTCCATTTTGTAGAGCAGCGGTGGTGTTTTGATTGTTGCTTGTATCTGGTTTGGAGGAAGTGCAGGGCTTTGCCTCGCTGCTGGGTCTGTCCTCCACAGTGACCGGGTTTATATACAAGTATGTATCTCGTTGAGTGGTTTGGTACTGGTTCTCAGGGCGCTGGTTCAAATTGGACGTCCAGAAATCTGCAGCAGGGAAAGTCGGTTGATACTCAAATAATGTTCTCTTTCTTCTCTTTTGTGATGCGTCACACAATAAAATCATACAGGTACACATCTTTGAGCACAGGACCTTGAAGGCAGCTCATCTGTCAAAAAAAGTTCTTGATAAAAAGATAGTTAACTATTTTTTTTCCAAAGTTTTACTTACATCTTTTAGCCTTGATGCCAAACTGCTGGTTTTCATATGCTAATAAAGTCTTTGACATTTTCTCTTTGACTGGTCGCAGCTCATTTATGAGCCCAGGATCTCCAAGGAAACTCACTTATATGCTTTTGATGTCAAGATTAATAGCACTCTGATTAATGTGCTGGACTATTCCCCGACTCAGTCACCATCAAAGACACCCAGAGAAAAAAGAAAATTAAAAAAAAAAAGAGATTAATTTGTTGTCCAGCTCATGTAATTGAGAGTGTTTTAACATGATCAGAAGATTTTGGTAATTTATTTTTTTCACCTTTGCATATTCAGACCAGAAAAAAAGTAACATTAGGCTCACATCATCACTGAAGAGCTAATAACCTCTTTTCTCAACCATACTTGATTTTATCCACTTATTTTTATGAGTTTAATTTCTTTTTACATGACAATGCTTCAAGTGAAAACGCATGTTTTACATTTTATTTTGAGAAAAGAGTCATGTTTACACGATTACGTTGTGAAATACTGAAAGTGATGTAGTTGTCATGTTTGGCCACTAGTGTGTGCTATTTTGTTGGGTTATTTTGAAATGAAACCATGCACGTGTGCAGAGAACACTACGCTATAAACATTAACAATGGCGAGTACACAGACTCTACCAAGACACTCTACCAAAGCTACCAAGTCCCAGGAGAATATAAAATGTTAGTAGCCATGTATTCTCTACACGGAGATGGAGTCCGAGCTTTTCCAGCGCTGTTGTCGCTTGTTTTGACACGAGTCAGTGTTTTCGAAAAGTTCCACTTCGGTATCTGTATTCAATAAGTATAATTTCAGTGGCTCAGAGTAACGTCGTGTAAACAGGCTCAAAACGCAACGAAAGTTTAGCATTTTTACTTGCAAGTGTTGTTGTGTAAACAGGTCCTCGGTATCTGTTCTCAGAATGAGCTTATTGCTAACAGGAATTTTGCAATTAAGTATTGATCACTGTATGTATCTAGATTAGCGATCAAATGGAAGAACAGTCATTCTGTTTTAAGGCATTGGTGGTTGTGCCTCAGAGAGTTTTTAAAATTGTTAGTAAGCAACTTGTAGAACTCAATTTCACAGAGTCAAGAAATTATATGAATCAATAACTTCATTTGGTAGTAGAATAAATTTTAATAAGCCTCATATATCATATTTAGTGTTGTAATTTTTGGGGAAATTACACTTTATTTTATGACACGAATTCTCAATAACTTATTGGCAGTCTTTCAAGGGCAATCTTTAAACCACCAATGATGTAACATATTACTTTTTGAGATACTTTGTGGTAGATATAATTGAATATAATTGTGAATGCTAATGATGACTTTAATGTTTCAAGGGAGTGCATTGAAAAGGGTTAACAGGAGGATGTGACAAAGGTATACATTTTGGCAAGATATTACGCTGACAAAAGTACAAGCACTGGGTGGCTACGCAGGATATTAATGTTCTGCATTGCTCCTCTCCGTGGCTTTGATTTTTCATATTCACGCTTTATTCAAATGTATACATTCATCCTATGTCTGAATATTTTGTATGACTCATGCCTTCAGAGACACTGCTGTTTCTTTAAGGTATTTTCGCACCATATTTTCATTCCTTATGTTACCTTCAGTGATCCAGAGCAGTTTCAATGCAGTGAAAGTGTACATTTATATACCTGCACCCATGGCTGAGATGACCTCCAGCTCCTCTTTCTTAGTTGCTGTGGTAATGGCCTGGGGCAATCTCAATGGGACGGGTGAGATGTCTCTGATTGGTGGATGAAGAAAAAAAAGAAAACCGGACTTGAAGTAAAAAGACATGCTGGCTTTATGTGCTTTATGATATGTGTGAATCTATACTGTTTGTCTTTATGATATAACGTTTCTGCGCTATCATGCATTCCTGTGCATATAGACACTAATTAAATACACAGATGCTTTGTTTGTACGGATGTATACATAATGGCACATATAGTTTTATGTAGGAGTTACCTGCTCACACAGTAGAAGGAAATCAGCTTGAAGATATCATCGAAAACCAGAGAGGAACCCTCTAAGTGGACGACTGTGACAGAAAACAATTTGAGAGTAAATCACTGGCTGCGCTGCTGCATTATCTCTGCCCATTCATGTGAATCCAGCAATTTGCCTTTTCACTATCTCGACTTTTAATTGCATTCGACAGAAAAGAAAGTGCACATACACGTCTTGTGTTGTTTCACCGTCAGCTTGCGTACGAGCGGCGCTCCCGGCTCCTCGGGCTGGCGCACTGATAGCATCGTCGCTTCGTCCTCTGTGCTGTGAACCAGGAACACCTGCAAATGTCAACGTGAGCAGTTTTAACTCAGGGGTTGGGTGTTGGCGTCAACATCTTGCTATGATTTCCAGGAGAACCATTATTTGGCGATGAGGCTCAGAAGTAAAGTTTTGCTGTATCTATGCCACAGGCTCTTTGTTCGTGATGCACTCTACAGTCAAAAAGACTCATTTATGTAAACAGACAAGTGCGTAAGTCGCCGTCTTTATCCTTCCTTAAATGTATTTAATTGGAATGAGCGTTTGGCAATCAGTCTCCCAGAGGGTGTTGCTCTACATTAGCAGATTGGCTAAACACCAAGGATCAAAGCAAAACTTTTGATGATGGTAGCGACAGGAGGCCGCGCTGGTGTTGATGTTGACAAGGAGGCACAATCAGAGGAAGTGTTTTAGGCAGCGGTGGTCTTGTACATGTCGCAGAACTTTAGTTAATGATTTAGTTATTTTATTCAAAAGGGGTCATGTCGATTTTTGTGTGTTCTGAATGTGCTTCTCTCACCCCAGCTGCTTCTTTCTCCATGATATTAGTGGTTTGGTCTTCGCTGAGGCCTTTGGGCTGCCACACAGACGTACTCCCAACCAGCTTGTCTATAAAGCTCAGAGGTGGAGGAGCCGGCGAAGGCGGCGGGGTGACGGGGGTAGATGGAGGAGGGGGGGAGGAGGTAGAGGAGACTGTTGGGGATAATGGAGGAGGAAGGGCAGCAGGAATAGAGAGAGTGAGGTCCGAAATCAAGGGAGGAGGAGAGACCAGGGTCGGAGAGAGGGGAGGAGGGAGGAGTGGAGGTAGAGTCGGGATGGTGGAAAGGGAGGAAGGAGCGGGTGGGGGGA
>OMNM01007555.1:41294-52038 GCA_900302745.1 Parablennius parvicornis
GGATGCATGAGGGAAACTGGAAAGATAGAGGAAGACAGCTCGAGGCTCGTCAGGGTTCTCAACTATCAATCAGCTGCTTTTAACAGCGATCGACTTATTCGGTGGGGTTTCGCTGATACATGCACTCAGACGGTTCCAACTGAAGATTGATGCGTTTCGATGACTAGCCGCGGAATGTAATTACTGATCTGAAAACTGAGAGCGCTCAGTTGAGTTCTAGAATCGAGAGTAAAACCTCTAAACTTTTCCCCCTCTTGAACAGCTTGAAGTGTCGGAGGTGAAATTAGCCAGCGCTACCCTGATGCTTCCAAATCTGTGTGGCGCATGCTGCTGCACTTCAGAAACTGAAATTTGAAATGTCTCTCTCTCTCTCTCTCTCTCTCTTTCTCACTCAGGTGTCTGAGGCAATATTTGGAGTTTGTAATCATATTAGGTGTTGCTGTTCGCTCTTGCACAGCTGCAGTAAGCTGGCTAGCTGCTGGAGGTCATTCACAGAAGAGACATCAACACGACCCAAAATTATTTCAATGTCATTCCAAAGCAAGTGGGACAAAAAAAAAAAAAAAATCTGCTTTTGATTTCTCCTGTTGATGGAGGGAACTGCTTTGAAGGAATATTGACGTCACCCTGACTTTATTTTTGGATCTTAATTTGCATGGGGCTTTAAGGCTGCTTGGTGCAGGCTGTCGCATTAACATATCTCCAACTTCAAAATGCAGTCTGACTTGTTTGAGGCTTTCTTTTTTTCTTTTGTTGCCTTTTCTGTGAACTGCTGATGTGCTCTATCTCCTCAGATATGACA
Organism: Parablennius parvicornis; assembly: GCA_900302745.1. NCBI lineage: Eukaryota > Metazoa > Chordata > Actinopteri > Blenniiformes > Blenniidae > Parablennius > Parablennius parvicornis. The sequence goes on from OMNM01007555.1 coordinate 42,097, forward strand.
TCTGTGAAAATTGTTGGGAGGGATTTGCCTCGAGTGATTTCAGCTTAAAGCTAAACAAAAAGTTCTTTCTAAAGGTTTATTGTTTAAGATTTTGTTGTTGCTTTTTATAAAATCATAAGTAGAACAAGTATAGGGGCAGAATGATCAATTGTTGATCAAAAAGTTAAGTTATTCTGTATCTTTGAATCAACAGTTAGGATCTGCATAGTGAGTGGGTAGTCACCCACAATTTTGCAAATGTATTTTTGCAGTAGCTCACAATAGATGAACCAGACATAAACGCTAACGATGTTTCTCTTTGTTCAAAAAGATAGGAGCAGCCATCTTCATTTGGTTGCAATTTGCAACCTGACCACTAGAGGCCACAACATTTTTCACATCAGTCATTACATCGCAACGATGTGCCACAGGCCAGACCTCAACGAATTTATACCACAAAATTGAAGAGTGTGCCAACTATATGTTTAAGTCCTCAGCGCAACCGTAGTCAAATAGGTTTACATTTATTTATCGAATATGACAGTATTTCTTTCATTCAAGACATTATGGATGATTCTGTCATGCACAATAATTAAATCAATGCTTTTCCATCTTGTAGTTGTAATAATAATCTTAGGTTCAATTGTAGAAACAATGTTTATCAACACAGTACAAAGTCTTAGCTAACAGAGTAGCTTTTAGAAAACCAAATCAATGAAAGGCTTTTAAGAAATTAAAGCATTTTGTATTCAGGTCTGCCCTATTTGAAGCAGAGAACTTCTCAGAAATGAACACTCATGATTTCCATCTTGGACTAGCACTGTTTGACCAGAGTGAATTTAGCACAAATGATTCTGATATTTGAATCAATAGGCCAAAATAAATGGTTCACTACCTTTTAGACGAGCTACTTGTCCTCTCAATTCTCTGTGAAGTGTTCTGCAGGCGCTGTTGGGTCCAAATCGAAGAGGCACTCAAGCAATGTTAAACTGCGCTTCCATTAAAATGTGGGAATCACAGTTAGACAAATTAAAATTAAAGGCATAAAATCAAAGCTGAAAAGGCCAAAAATGTCTTTCTTCTTTTTTTTCTGTCCTAGTTTTGGGCAAAATTGCCAAAAATGTGTTTATTTAATCATTCTCTCAACAAACCTTCACTGTTATTTCCCTGCTTGTTAAATGCCAATTGTTCAACACCCTGCTTCAGGCTTGTGAAAAATGAACATAGGAAACCTACATTCAGAGCCACAGGGGGCAGTATACAATTATTTCCACAAACAGCACTACCATGTGTGGCATGTACACTGGTTGCATTGCTCCTTTAACTGAAATGCCAACATATCTATTATTGGTGCATATTCTGATAATAGATATACTATTATGGACTAACTTTGATACAAAGCGAGACACTTTCTCAAGCTGTCCTCCCTTAAAATATTTTTGTTGTTGTTTGTTTTGGTTTCCACAGAGAGGCGGCGATAATCACCAGACTCAGCCAGAATGAGACAAGAAGCTTCGACTGGATTCAGCCCTTCATCCACTGTACTTGCTCTTTTTGTCTCTCAATGACTGACGGACTAAGCTGGATAAAGATTTAATTGGCTCTGAACAGACAGCCCTAGACAATAAACAAATACAGCGGGGTCGTGAAGAGAGTGGGCAAGAAGATGAGCTAAATACAGTTGTCTTGTGGACATAAAACCTGGACATATTTATCTTGTGTCACAATGTTCTTCAAAATCTGGTTGGAATAGGAGAGTAGTAGGATTCAATTTCCAGTTTTTACATGGACTTTTTTTTTTTTTTTTTTAAGTCAAAAAACACTTGACTAAAGGATGTTTTTGCACAAGTACCAGACTTTGAGCACAAATTTTTTCTCACCTTTCATTAAAACAGAAGGATTATGCCTGAGTGCTCTGAATGTAACACCTTTTTTTAATATGCCATGGCAATTTGAAAACCTTTTGCCAGGCATCCTGCACATTCTGAAGGTCACTTTGTAAGCATTTCTTTTTAGACTTAGCAAAGTTTACGACTTCACGATTCATCCTTCAAACTTCTCGAGGGCCTCCCACGATCCCCTCCCACCTTCAGCCATCCGACCAATCATGGGCAAGCCTCTTAGCCGTCCCGGATGTTTCAGGAAGAGCTCTTGCTGCCTGGAGAAACACGGAGCTGGAGACGGGGGACTGGGAGGCCGGGATGGGGGCGTGGAAGGGGGATACGGGGATGGCTACGTACCCCAACGGTCCATTTACGACACCATGTGCATCAATCAACAGATTGACAGCCACCACCACCATCATGGCGGAGGGTCTATAAGAAGAGATTTTGGAGGAGAGGGAAGTTTTAGTTACTCTGCAAGCGGCTCCCTCCGAGTCAGCCGACCTCCTCCTGACATGTTTGATCCGCCTCGCTCTTTAACACCAAACCCCTCCTTTGTGCGACGACTTGATGAAAGAGCCATCTATGATTCATTGAAGCTCGGGGGTCAGGATGCAGATGGCGGTGGTTGCCATTCACCTGGACATTTTAACCGATCGGTTTCTCCCTCTGTGTCCTCATTCTCAGCACCGGGAGTGTCTTCCTCCTCATCAAAGAAGCACCACCATCACCACCACCATCACCATGGAGACAGCACAAAGAGCAGAGATAGTCGACATTCCTGGAAAGTCTTGACACCTCCAAAACACTTAGAATGTTTGGAGCTTACTACTTCTGAAATGATGGATAGAGGAGGGGGGTATCTAAACCCAGGGCATTACACCACTCCTGGGGGTCAGACCTCCTCTCTTACCTCCCCCCTCATTTCACCTTTCTCTGGCTCACCTCTCTCTTCAGGTTACCACACGCCAGTATTTTTCTCCCCCGCCAAACCTCGCCCAAGTCAAACTCAAAGCTTACGTTGTTCCCCTCCCCATGTCATACAGCCAAGGCATTACTCTCAAACCCAGAGCCTCAGGCTGTCCCCACCCCAGGAGCTTAGACGGTCACCCTACCGTTCCCCACTGGTCCAACTGTCTGCTCATGACCTTGAGCAAGACCTGAGGGAACGAGGAGGGGGATGGGGCCGCAGTGAGCGAGAGAGGGAGTGGGAGAGGGAGCGAGAAAGAGAGATGGAGCGAGGGTGGGCCCAGCGCGAGTGGGAAAGGGAGAGGGAAAGGGGAAGGCTGGAAAGGGAACGAGCAAGAGAAAGAGAAAGGAGGGAAACATCTTTTGGAACATTTGGATATGGCCGACCAGTTCCTCTCCGTTCAGAGAGAGACTCCGTCTTTTTAGAGCATGACCAGGGTCTCGATACAACACCCTTGTTGCTGCCCCAGCCCTCCCCTTCACCTTCTCCCAATGCTGCCCCGAGAATGGGCACTGGAGCTGTGGGTAGGAACAGAGCTGGTTCAAAGGTTGGACCTGAAGGTGTAGGAGGGGGAATTGTACCAAAGTATGACAATGGGGGTGTTGGTTTGGTGTTGGTTGACAGTAAATCTGGTTGTGGACCAAGGTTGGTGAGTGAAGTTTCGGTTGGAAACATGTCAGAGGCTGAATACAGAGCTGGAATGCAAGAACATCATAGGACTGAAAGCTGGAACAAATATGATAATGGATCCAGGTCTAGCTTCAAAAATATGCCAGAAACAAGAATGGGCTCCCAAGTGAAAACAAGACCAGGTGGTCGAGATTTAGAAGGAAAGGTGCAATCTGGGTTGGATGTTCAAAATGTGCCTCAGGTTGTGAACAAAGAGGGACACAGGGGAGGCTCAAAGAGTGGAGACAAACTTGGAAGGAGTGCAACAAAGACAGAGTCTTTTGCTGAACCTGTACCCTCAAATGTTAATGACTTTCAGAACAGGGTTAGGCCTGTAGAAAATGTTGAGATCGATGATAGATCTGGTCCAGAGATGAAGTTGGGTCTTGAGAGAGATGTTGATGACAGCTCAAGGTTTATTGACAGAAAGATTGAAACAAAAACTGAAGTTTTTGCTAAAGTTAACGATGACATTGATACTGCTGCAGAGAGTATAATCCAGACAAAACCTGAGACAGATGTTAAGGTCGCTCCAACATCTAAGCCTGAGGCAACAATAAAAGCTGAGTTTGACAGGGAGACAGACAGAACAAGCAACAGTGAGCCAGTAGTTGTCACTGAAGCTAAGAGGAGCACTGAAACTATGAATACTGCTCAAATAACTGTTGTGGATGAAGATAAAATTGAGATTATCCTGGTAGATCAATCTGAGAAAAAGCCATCGGAAACTGATAAAATCAAATCCAATCATGGAGAGAAAAGTTCAAGATCTCACAAATCCAAGTCATCCAAGTCAAGCTCCAGAACTCGACCTGGCACAGCGACAGGTCTGCGACCAGGAGTTCTCAGTCCTCGGCAGAACAGAGGGTTTAGAGACCTTGAACCAACAAGCCCAGCTGAAGGCATCGAGTCCACCTGGCCTCGCAGAATCATTGTTAGGAAGAGGACTGTCCGGCAGGGCGGTGCTCTCCACAATCTCCCTATTCTTCCTCCATTGCCTTCTGTGCTTTCTGCTTTAGAGAAGAGACGTCCACTTGGACACCTTCACCCCCGCCCAGGTCACTTCTCAGAAAACCCTTTATCGAGTCTGGTGAATGTCACAAGTATTGTTGGAAGGTGCTCACTCAAAGAGCCATCTCATGCAGAACCGGGACAGGGTCTGGTAGGCAGAGCTTCCCTTAAGGAGCAAAACCTGGAGCACTGGAGGGTCAGCAGAGAGCAAGAAGAACCGAGGAGATCCAGGAGCAAAGAAAAGCAAGGAGACCAGAGTAAGGAGACGACAGAGAGATCTGAGAAGAGAGGAAAGGAGGAGAAAAGAGAAAAGGAAAGGATAGAAGATGAAGTTAAAATGAAGGATGAAGCGGGTAAGGAGAAGGTTGTGGTTAGTGTTGAGCTGGTGGAAGAAACTCACAAGAAACTCACAGAAAAGGTGCAAAATAGGGTTGAAGTGAGAGTCCAGGACAATGCAAACAAAAACAAGGAGGTGAAGAAAGAGAAAGCTGTAGAAATAAAAACGTATGCAAAAGTGGAGGATGTAGACATTACAATTAGAGAGCAGCACGGACAAGACATGGAGGAGGTGGTGACTAAATTACAAAAAGATGAAGGCGAGGTGGACAGAGGAGAGGTGGAAGAGGAGGGGGGCATGGAGAGTTGGGATGCCGTCCTTGACATTGTCAACACATTGTGGGATGATGATGGCTGGGAAAAAGGGGGGGCGGCAGGAGCTGAGGAAGGGGATGCAGATTCAATCTCAGGCTCCCTGCAGCGTTGGCCCCTTCTCCGGCCACCAGTTGGGTTTGGAGGCTCGCACCCTCCGTCCTCAGCAGCGTCTGAGCTCAGCCTGACAGAGTTGGAGCGGCGGGCCCGGGAGCTGGACTCTGACCTGGAGCACCTTGACCTGTCTCAGCCCCACAGGGACATGCAGGATGTATACCCAGCACTTCTGGAGCCTCAGCGGGAACGAGCTGACATGTACCAAACCCACCCCGGACCACAGAGAGACAAAGCACCTCTTCTCTCAGGTAGATGCTTGGGGTTGTTGTTATTTTTCCCTGTATTCCTGTTTTCATTTATCTCAATTTTTTTTTTTATCCACCTGCAGTAATGCACTGCATTTGAATCAATACTTCTTTTTCTGGGGAGGAAAAAAAATTTTAAATAAGCCTCTGAAGGATGTCAGTATAAATTTAACAAATTACATAATTTTCAATGAAAGCTTGGTTGCGAATTACAGACACAAAACAATCTATTTCTGGTCTCAAAGAATGGCTCCATACTTTCCCTATGCATTCAAGTCATTGTTCAATGCCCAATATTGAAACACACACTCTTCAATACTGTGTTTATAATTATTTCCCTGGAAACCAACAATTTCAGGCAATCTTCTTTCACAGTAGAAAAGGCCAGTTTCTTTCTTTTGCTTTTTTTCTCTAAAAAGATTTTTTTTAATTAACTAGGAGACCTTACAGCAGCAGCTGTTGAAGCCCCTTTGTATCAGAGTTAGCACAAAGTTGTCCTTTGTGGCTACCCTCCCAGCAAGTGTGACATAAATGAAAAGTCTTAACGTTTTGGGACTGAGGTTTTTTTTTTTTAAACTGTTTTGTGATTAACAATATAAGTAAATAACTATGTGTTGATTTATCATAACGAATATTGCACGTATGCTTATCTCAACCAAACAATGAAAAAGATTTGACTTGCTTGGTGAATTTTTACTCTCAAGTGATGGTCTGCGTAAGTCAGACAATGTAATAGTTCTATTAACTTGAAGAACTTTGTAAAGAATTTAATCTCTTTTACAAATTAAACATTAATATGGCTGTATTTCTGAATTACGTTTTAATGGTTGAATTGAATTTTGCTATTTCTATTTATTGTTCTCTCAATTAATGATTTACACTTTTACAATTTACACGAGCTTAAATATATATATTTTATTCGTTAAATTTTTTTTATTTTACTTCCATTTGAAACCACAAACCTCAATTTTCAGTCACGAAATGGGACTTTTCTAACCATTTATAATTATTTGATTGTGTAACCAGTGAAATATCCACTACATTTTTGCCATTATTATACTCATCAGCTCGGTGAACTTGCTCTTTGTTGCTCGACTGTGACGGTGGCTGTGAATTATTGTGTGTATTCATGGACCGAAATAGGCAGTCGTGGTGAATTAGTGCCAGTAAAGTGCAACTTTCCATTGTTTTGTATTAATGACTCACCAGGCATAGACATGCTTTTTCTCTGCTTTTTTTCTAAATGACAAGAGAGCTGTGCAGAGTATTACAACCTGAGTGAGAATTAAAATGGTAGGATTGTAGGAAAATATATTTGAATATATATTTTCATGTGGTATTGTATAAAAGTAGCATTTTTCATGTTGTGCATTGTTCACCACTTCAACTCTTCTTCAGTTTGAAACTGTTAATATTGCTCATCTTTTTTTCAACCTGTTCACGTCCATGCCATCAGTTTTTTATGATATCTAGTTGTGAGGTTTTTCAACATTGTTGAGTCTGAACATCATGCAAGACAGACTCATTGTAATTTGACACCAGCCTCACCAACCATTTGACTATTATTGGACAGATGCGACAAGCTCCTTTCTTCCTTGCACATGTGGTTAGGCTAATACTTTTGCCATACTTTTGCCATACTTTTTTTTTTTTTAAATACACACTGATTTAAGTTATATGATGAATACATAGATCGATTAATTACTTTCCCATATCATTTTGATTAACTTACAAAACATTGCAAGTTCATCACAGAACAAACGAAGAGAAACAGACAACCATACCAAGTTACACATACATAGAATATAGAAACCCAAGGGGCTGATTTGGGAATACGTATTGAAAAAAATTATAATAAAACCAGTATCCATGTGCTCAAGGTGAATATTCAAGGATCACAGAAAATGGCCAATATTAAAATAGATTGTATTCAAAGACTGACTCACAACGTGCATGACACTTTCAAGAGGAGTTTTGGCCAAAAATGTGTTTAACCCCAGTTTTTCTTTCCCCTTTCCACAGTAACAATCAAGTTTGTTTTTGATTCTCCCATAAGCTCAGCTCTTCTAAATATAATCAACAGTATAATATCTGTTTCAGTGCTCCCAATTGTCTTGGCCTGGAACTCAATTTCATTATGACTTGTGCTTAAATTTGAGATCATAAAAGGTCTGTGAATTACACCGAGAATTACATAAAACACATAAGACCATTTACTCATGCCATAGCTCTTTCTTATAGTTTATCAATACTCGTTGCCCTTGAAATATAACCTTTAAATGACTTGGCTCAAATATGGAATCAATACCATTAAGTGCAATAAAAGTACACATGCTTGAAGCAGAAATACTAAACAGAAATGTGTTTTAAAGATAGTTTTCGGTTGTTGGAATGAGCCTGTTGAATAACTTCAAGTGCCCATAAGGTTGTTGGGGGGAAAAAGTGTCAACCAGCTGACTGATGTGGAGGTTATCAAACGCTTTGTAACTGTAGCAATGCTGAGAGGATATTTGCTGCTAGAAACATATCAGGTTTGTAAGAGAGGTGCCTGTTTGTTCAATTGCATGTGAGCATCGGTGAGAGCCTCTTGCTCTTCACTTCATCCAACACACTACTCCCCCCTCCCAAAACTAAAATCTTTCCCCATGAAATCCAACACTAACACTGACCCACTGATTCCAAAGGCACCTTTAAATGGCAGCACATTTATTAAACACTCTCCTTCCTTTTGTTCAGTGGTGCTGAGTATGTGCTCTACTTTTCAGGAGTGGGCAGCAGATCCCAGGTGACTTTGGAGCTCAGCGCGATGGCTTCGCCAGCCACAGACGTAGACAAATCCCCCGCCGACTGGTCGACCAGATCTACTGGGACCTCCACTGTCGGCACCAGGTACTTCAAGAAAAGAGACAATGTGTGTAAAAAACAAAAAATATCAGTGACATTTATCTTATTTATGGCCACAGTTACATAGATCTTGGTCATTGTGCTGAGCAAAACTAAAGCTGAAGACTGATTTTAGTCAATATATAATAAATCTTATCAGTCTCTATTGGTGAGTGTTACACATGAGCAAATTATATTAGTGTTACTCAAAATCAACAAACCCCGAGTTCAATTTAAGGCAATAATCTTATAAAATACAGTGATTTTCACTATATATTATTTCAGGACCATATTGGTGTATTTTATCATTTTCTGAATCAATTTGTTGGGTGCCGGAGTCACGTCATCTTTCAGAGCTGATTTCTTCGCTGATATATTAATGTCTGCATGTTTTTATTTAATTCCTCATTTTCCTTTCATTTCTATATTTTTGATATATACTCACAGAGCAATGAAATATATCAGCACCCAATTTTGACTTGCGGCTGTGCACCGTGCTGCATGGTGCCAAGATTTCTCACAATAAAAAATGTATTCATCATGTAAGTAAAGAGCAAAAAATATGTACAAATGCCTTTCTTGAGACTGAGTGGTATGAATGAGCAAAATGTTAGTGGCCCAACACTTGAGCCATGAGGGATGCCACATATTAGCAGAGGACATATGGTACTGCACAGTACTCGTCTAGATTGTAGATTTTGAAGTACTGAAACACACTGATCCTGGAGAAGTATAGTATAGCCTGAGATATGTTGGACTTTTTTTTTCATCATTTCCTCATCCTTTCACACTTTTAGTGAGTTTCAGGTTAGCGTCAACTTTTATAATATGACAGAATACAAGGAAAAACATCTGTGTGCACATGTGGATGGTTGGTTATTAGCCTGTCAATCAGGAGATTGGACTTCACATGTACACTTTGCCATTTAAGCACAGTATCATTGTGAACACTCAAAGAATTCAGCCTTTTCTGGCATTTCGCTACAAGATTTAATGGTGAAAAACCACATAATATTTTGCCTTAAGCCTAGTATATTCATATTTATTCATCTCTAATTGTCTGGACAAAATGTACTGTTGTAAGTTACATTACATTTTAGTCTTTTAGTGAACACTTGATAACTGGATCGTTGCCATATGTTATATCATATGAAGTAGTTACAAGTGTCAAATGCCCATTCGACATCACACAAATCGAATAAATAGCTCTGACTTGCACTGAGGTAACTCCGAATGAAAGACTTCTGAAGCACTCTTCCCTGAACCTGTCAGTAAAGATCATGTTGAAGACCAAAACAAATTGCTGTGAATGTGGAGATTATGACTAGCTAATGAATGTCAAAAACTAAGTGATGCCACAACCTCTGCTAAATTGGAAAGCTAATGCACTTTAGCACAGATCTCCCAAGACATCTGTGCTTGTTGTCTCAGGGTTGTGAGTTAAATCAATGCCCTTGACGTGAAAAAAAAAAAGTAGGTGATAACAAATTGGATGTCATGTATGGGTAGCAATGGTTGACAGATTGGTGCAGTATTA
>OMNM01007557.1:8999-21281 GCA_900302745.1 Parablennius parvicornis
CCCCCCCCCCCCCGCTTCTGTTAAATGTCTCCTGTTTAGCTACACAGAGTAGTACCATGTATGGTGCCAAGTGTGATCAACAAAACAATTCTCATTTTTGTGTCATATTTCTGTGATGGGTTGTCTGTTGAACATTGTGTCTATTTCAACTGCAAAACCACAAGTTGCTTTATGAATTTGCGTTTTCTTACATAACACTGATGCAGATTTAAAAGATTTCCAGATTTGTGTTGCCGTTTATAAGATTAAATGATAAATGAAGCCAACATAAAGAGACGGGTCCCTGCAGTGATGGGTGATTCATTCTGACAGCACCTCCGGGCTGGTGCTCGTCTCAATTTGAAAGTGACGTGAGGTTACATTTCTGTTCAGATATTTTGTTGTTGATAAAGGCTTTAATGATTAAAATTACAGAGCTTCTCCCTTCTTCACGTCTTTTAGAGTGCAGTGATGAGAAAAGATTAGTCCCGTGTTAAGTGCCCACTTCTGTTATTAGATCCAAGTCAGCAAACAGAGAGGCTTAATCAGTGTCGCGCTTGACATGAGATGTTGAAATTTAAAAGGATAATGGCACACAATGCAACAGCAGCTTCATTTCATGCTTCAGATTCCTTCAGATTTGGTATAAACAAACATGTTTCAACAGACTCAACTGTGCATGTATAAAACCATGATTCCAACGTCGCATTATCATATACTTGAATATTTGAAGAGCCTTTTTTTCTGTTTCTTTCTTTCACCTCTTGCCTGTTGTAGAACATGAGGATGAACATGTATGCACCATGATGGGGCCTCTAGGCCTGGCACTCTCTGCATAGACTAACAGCTGGCAACAACAGTAAGAGGAAAAAAAAAAAGCCGACATTAGAGATGGAGTAGGGTGGAGATGGATGGATGATGATCTGATAAGCCGCCTTACCCTCGGGCTGCCCCATCTCCTTTTTCCCTCTGGGTAAAAGCATTCTGGGCAGGAAGAGAGAGACACAGAGAACTGAGCATGATATCAGAGTAACCTTCTGACAAGTAGTTATAGACATTTTCTCTCCGAAAATAACAGCCATTCGTTTATTTCACTTGAAGAGTAGAACGAGTATCCACAGATGTCATTGCTCATCTGGTGACGTCCCTGCCCAGATTAGAGCAGATTAAAGCAGCTGCATTCAAGGGCTGTATGAAATACTGACTGCAAATCCCAAGGGAGGGTATCAGCTGACCTTGTAGACTACTCCTACTACGTTTGTACAACCACCTACTCTGTCAAACCTTGACTGTTATCTGTGTTGTTTGTGTTTCTGTTGCTTTGTGGCAGAACTCGCACTCCACTGTAGTGTGTGTGACTTCTTAACAGCTCTAAGCTGTTTGTGATGACTAATATCTTCCACTGAAAACTGCATTTCAATAGTTTGTCATAGAGTAGAAAACAAGCAGATATGAAGATGCATGTGTTGATTGTCCATCTGGTTTGATATAGACCTTCTCGAGAGCTTTGTTTTTTGGCAAAACATACATGAAGGAGAACCTTTTTTATTTTTTTTTAAGCAGTATATAAGTCAGTGTTGAAAATAACAGGAATGGTAGTAAGAATAACATCAATTCATTATCTCTTCATCGTGAATTAATCGCATTTGTCATTCTTTAAATCTATCCACTATTTTACTGCATTTATAATATGGAGTAAAGGTCCAAAGTATATTTTACAGAAGTAAATAATTACACTCCTCTCAAGGAATACAGCCGTTTCCTCGTGAGCTGTTTACGGAGAGCACTTGAATGCAACACACGACCTGTTGACCTATCCACTCAGTAAACCCTCTGGAGTGTATGTTGTAGCACAGAGCAGCAGATGGCAGTGCAGGCTCAGGTACAAAGGTGTGTGCTGTGACGAGACAGTAGATCACAACACAGGAGACCATGTACTGTGCTTTGCATGCTTTGTAAATTTGCCATGCAATTCAAAATATTGAGATTGGAGGAGATTCCTATCTCTAAATTAGTGTTTGATTAAAAAAAAAAATACACAAAGGTCTACACTTGGTCTCCTTTAGCAAGATATCACCCCTCTGTCACCACTAGGAGGCCCGATTGGGCGTCTTTCGAATCGTTGTAATATTTGTATGTTTGTTGGTGAGTTCACTACTAAACTGTCATAATGGAACACAATAAAAATAATTGAATCAATTTAATAACAAGAACAGATTAAATCACTTGTATCATGTTTGTGTTTATATTGACATTATATGTGCATTATTGTTTCGCTAGTGTCACCGGACTGGTTGATAGAAGATATTTACTTAGTTACATTATGTCTTGTAACTATTCGGGGGATCTGTCTTGTATTGATATTTTAAAGGCACATTAGTCCAGTTTAACACTGCACCTCAAAGCATCAGTATCAGCTTCACTGGAGTCACTACTTGTTTCACCTGTATTCTTACCAGAGTAGTAAACATTTCAGTGCATAAGGAAATGTCTTTCAGTTAGTTTTCAAACTTTTGGATAAATCTCAGTGCTTCACTATACCTCAACATCTGTTCTGTGGGCTCTGTCAGAAGCGAATTCCATCAATAAATGCCAGTGTGGCAGGTCTACTGGCAGCTATATACTGTGCACTCCAAAAATAAGAGAGCCTCCGCCATATTTGACAGAAGAGATTATGCGGTTTAGGTCGTGAGCTGTTCCTTTTTCTTTGCACTTTCCTGTTTCCATCATTTTGAAAGTGCTTTTTTCTTCTTCATTCATCCATTGAACTTTCTTCCACACCTCCAGAAGTTTCATGTTCCGTGTGTCTGTTGTGCTGCAGCTTGGCCTTTCTCTTTTTGAGGCTTTCTGGGAGTTTTTGCATCTCGTAGTGAATCTTTTTGAAGTTCTGGTCAGGAAGTCTTCTCGTAGTTGTTGACAGGAACGCATATGTACGCCTACATCCTCGAGAGCACTCTTGACATGTGTGGCAGTTATTGAATGTTTTTCCTTCCAGATTTGACGGACAACTCCACCCAAATCTTTATAGCAACCCGCAGCTTGGCAACTTGGAGTCACATGCAAACTCATTTATCATCAGTAATGCTGAAATGACACACTGCTGCCCGAGAAGCATTCAATAACCAAAAGGGACAAAGTAATTGGTGATGTCTGTCAGTCAAAGACGTCTGTGTGCAAAAACATTTCCACAATACACTGAATATTACAATTTTTTCTGACTGCACAAGTATTTTCCTAAATTACTTTTTATCTCTTAAACTTTGGACGTTTTGTATAAAAGGTTCACATATAAGAGTGAAAATCTGCTCAAATGACTATGTGATTGCATCTTTAAAATGCTATCGCTTTCATTTTCATCAGGTCAGATCCAAGAGGAAAAAATAAACTAAAAATACTTTAAAGTTTGGAGTTTAAGCACGACAAAAAATTAATTAATTGTCATCTTTTTAGCACAGTTTTCACAACTTAGTCTAGAGATCGAAATGACATCTGAGAACAAGCGCAACAATATTGACAAATGATTCTAAATGAATGTGATCCATTCAGATGAGGGCAATCTAACATGGTTAAATGAAGAAATAAAAGGCAAGCAACATAGACTGACTGCACATGCCCGTATACGAGTCGAGCCGTTTGTGTAAATTGTTTACAAGAACAGAAGGGTGCCGAGTGCGACGGCTGCTGGACGCGCACAAAGGTCAAGTACTGTAGGTGGGACCTGGGGGACTTATTAGCAGAGACCACGGCAGAGCTGATCCCACGTGTGTCTTTCACAGAATACTTAATCGACACTCTAAAGGTTTTTTTTTTAACCAGTGATCAATGTGTTAAACCCAGCTGGGGTCAAATAAATAATTGATGGTATACATACATATGAGCGAATGTTTATAATTGTTTAACCCTGGACTGATTAATTTTACTCATCATACATGTGTGGCTGATGTTGTTTACATGTTACCCCCGGTGAGTGGCAAGAAGCATATTTTTGTGACTATGCAAGAAAGCAGAACAGTGAGTGTATGTTGTACAATATGTTAATGTTTGAGATGTCTTGTGTGAGAACATTGTTGCCTGACTTATTGCATCAAAATTGTACATGTTCTTTTATGTTACCCCATTGAAGGGCACTCATTGCAATAGTTTGCATTTTCAAGCCTGGGGTGTTGCCAAATGTTTCTTCTATATTCTTAGTCCATTATCAGCCCTTCTTTCCTCTGTGCTTTCTTCATGATAAAATGAAAAGTGCCAAACTGACCAAAATCACATATTTTAGCATTTTTATCTTTAAAATATTCTCTTTGTATTCCTGTATAAAATTTCCTTTACACTGGTGAGTCATAATGTTCTACATTCTAGGTCAAAAGTGTTTAAGTATGATTGACCGCATGAGATATGTTTGAAAAATCTACATATCATTTGCAAGCAGAAACGAGAAAGTTACCAAATATGATCAGTTCAATCTGTTCAAAGGCTAATAATCTTGAGTCTATAGCTTACTAACATCGCAGAAGCTTGAATTCAAGTGTATCTACAAATGTTGGGGCTCCTTTTTTAAATTCTTATATCAAGTTCAAAACAAAAATTATTGACTTTGAATAGTATTTCTGATTTAAATATGACAAATTTCATCAAGCTTTTTTTAAACTTGATTCAGCAAAAATTACCTCACTACTCATGCAGATTTCAAATGGTTTTGTACAGATGCAAATCCATACATATATTTAAGTGCTTGAAAAAGTGAGTCGCTTTTTGGGCTGTCCTGGCGTTGAACAGTTGAACAGTGTTGTTTTTTTCTCTGTTGCCTCTGTGTCTTGATCTATACTGCACTGACTCCATGATTCTCAGTTGTTACCATCCCACTGATTACGGACTAGTACGAGCAGCCAGACCGGCTAACAAGCCTCTTGTGGTGAATTTTGTCTGTGGAGACAATCAAGTTATTGATTTGAGAACAAATGATTGTTTAGAGTCATAACAAGCCTTTATTGGATTTATTTTGGATTCAAATCAAAACTGTTAAATTATAACAACCTGAGCTGCAAATAAAAAGGTTCCCTGCGGACGTTTCTCATGAACAAAAGATATTTACGGAGCAACCTTGAGGTCTTTCTGAAATGGTGATTGTCCCTTTTCCGAAATTCATTCAATGCATATTGAAATAATTAACAATTACTGATCAATAGGATCAAAATGTACATTGGAATACTGTACATTTAGACTTATTGCTTGTCCTCCACTTGGGTTGTTTGGGATTTATGACATGGTCCTGAATCAATTTGCCTCTGTGATGGGATTGTGTGATGATAAGGATCTGAACAGATAAAGTGCAGAAAATTTTTGCAACCCGAGCCTTTTAACCACCTCTGAGATGCAAATGTCTAAAACGTGCATAAAGCAGTCGCCCTCTCCACTTGTGGAGAGTGATGTTTATAAGAGATTGGGATTGAGAATGTCAATACAAACTGTCCTTTTAGAAAATTCTGTGTTTTCTTTTTTGAGATTCGATTAACAGAGAGACAAAACACAACTTAATGTTGTTGCACTGTTGAGTTAGATTTTGTTTGAACTACCCTGTTGACAACTTAAAGCACACTCATTTAAACACTTTCAAATTGCACATTTTCATGTTGGAATGTGCTTTAAGGTAATTTAAAGACAGTCTGGGATGCTCACACATGCTACAATCTGGGAAATTGTAAAATTCTCACAAATTCTGTCATACGAATCACAAAATTTGGAATTCTCAGACTGCACAATTCGTTAACAATCTAGAAGTCTTGCACATTCCACACTCTAAAATTTAAGAATCTGCACAAGTTGTAGAATCTGACTAACATCCTAAAGTTCCCGCAAATGCCAGAACTCCTAAAGCTTCCATCTTGGCATGTTTAACACAATTATTTCCTCTTGTAATCATGTAACGTGACTTGTTGTCTGGAAGAAACGATGTTAGTGTCATTGATTTAGTCTTTCTCAGGTATTAAATGTAAATTTCTCCCTGAAAAATTTAAAGAGAGGGTATCAAGACTGTAGAATGAATAATGGAGTCCCCCTGAGGTCGCATGGTTCTGTTCCTGATTGATTTGTCCTCTTTAGGTGATTTCATAGACTCACTGTCAACATATATATTTGTTCTTTAAAATGCAGATTAATTGCAGCTCTATGTTTTATGCAACACCCAGAATCCTCAGGGATTTGTCTCTTACAAGATTTTCAGAAGTGGACAGCTCAATTATGTTGTGCAAAAGCATCCATATATGACTAATATATTCATTATTTTATTGATTATTAACTACGTCTTAATTAACTAACGGTTTTATCGTATACCACAGAAAGCCTAAATTTGCACACCTGCTGTAACACACACTGTATCACATTCATGAAATGATTGGACTAATTAGACTTTGTCTTATTAGAAACTTAATGCCGTCTTCATCGCCTCTTGCTTGACCAATCTTATAACTTCAAAATTTGCCTTGAAGGCTAACTCTCAACATTGTACATGCCTCCACAGACACACCTACGGTATACATTATTGCCAGCACATGTCGCAAGGAAATACTTCAATTTGTGTTTTGTGTTGCCCCATGTTTGGCATGTTTGTGTTACAAATAGCTTCTGGCCACCAAGGTTGGGAATGTCTCACAGTGAGGAGCCAGTTGCTAATTATAAAGCTATTAAGAGGTGTTTGAAGCTGTCAATTGCTTGTTTCTCGAGGGAAACCAGTAAATTTGTACCTCCAGGTTTGGCTGTTTATTTATTTCTATTTTTTCGTGGGGTCATTTGCAATGGTTATGATCTCCAGATCATTATTTTTTTCAGTGGTTGGTCTTGACGGGTGTAAAGCGTTATCTGGACTATCTGGTCATTACTGCTATTGCAGTGATAGAGGCTTGCTATATGCGACTCCCGCTGTGTGAAAGGTTGACTAAAGCTGCTATATAAACTGTGACAAGCAAACATTTGATTAGGTGTGCGATGTAACAAGTCATTTCCTTGCCCAGAAAAACAAAGTCTCAGGAAACACTAATTATAAAGATCTGCACCTGCATCAAATTTGCAGATTATTTTTTTATGAGCCGTGAGTTTCTGATGTGCAGGTAAACTAAAAAAGGCTCCTCCAGAGGAAAAGTGTATGTATGAGGACAGCTCTGCTGAGGTGGACATAAAAGAAATTATTAAGTGCATTACATTGGCAAAAGCCCCTTTTATTACTGTCAAACACACCACGGATCTACTCATGCTAAGTGAAGAATGTCAGGGCAGCAAATCATTGCTCCACAGTGGATTTTTTTGATAAAGTACATTTTACGCTAAACAGCACAACCCACCATCCGCATTTGTTGACTTCCTTAAAATAAACTATTACCAATGCACTTTTTATATTTTACAGAATCTAAATATAAAATGTAGTGAGATACTACAACAATTATGATAGATTTGTTAAAAAAAAAAATGCATATTTGAAATTGAATCTAGTCTATTTTGGTTAAGCACTTAAGTGGAAGATATTGGTCCACTTTTTGTTTTGATGCGTCCAACATTATCTGAGATGGCACGGTACTATTGTGGAAGGAAAAAGATTCAGGTTTGATTCACTGTCTTTTAATGTGGAGTGTGGATGTTCTCCCTGTGTCCTGGGAGTCTGTGACTGATAGTCCTCCCCTTTTTGCCCCGTTATGGGCTGTTGACCTGTACACTGTAGTAATGTTTCTTGAACTGCAACTCTAACAAAGCGGGTAGAAGATGGACAATCACCTGAAGCAGTGACTTGTTTTCTTTTCATCACGTCACTATAATATTTCACGTATTAAAGGTAGTGGAGGTCGCCGTGTTGAGTTTCTGCAGTAGCCTGGAATGTCTGAACCTAAGTCTTTCGATTTATGGGACCTTTTTTCTTTTGCTTTACATGAGGTTGATGTGAGTTGAGAAGTATTCAGCTCTTTGCCGCTTCCCCCTTTAGAGACACTAGAATGCCACATACTGGTCCTTTTTAAAGGAAGAAATGAACATTCATTGTTCAGACGAGCATTAAATTTCTGCAGCAATGCAGGTGTTGTTTCTTTCAAACAATGGCTGCAGACGTTTCCAGTCTTGGACCTTTGACCTTAATTGGCTGGCCACATGGCATGCTGGCTGGAGAGGAGTTTCAAGTGACTATTTAATAATTCCCAGCACTTCTGTGTAGGTCTTCAAAATAATGAAATTATTTCTAAAAGCGATACTGTCATGACGGAACATTTGCTTTTGATTTTCAGCAAACATCCGATCGTTTTAGCTTGTACTTTGTGTTCAGATACTTGGGTTACTGCCTTGTGACTTAAAATATAATCCTGTATCCAAAATACATCTGAAAATTCTGTCATCTGGCAATGGATGAACAATATTGGCCATGCCATACAGCCTCCATAAGCTTTTAATCCTAGGAAACAAATATGCATTTGTGTACCCTCTCTGGATGAATGGATTATAGATTATCACTGCCAACCAGCATATGATGCCAACAGAGATTATGGCTGCTGTATGTTCAATAAAGCAGATACTACTGTTTGGGAAATTGTAGCACCATGAGCTACTTCAAGGTAATATGGACACGCTGCAGTATTTGACACTTGAAGGGTATTAAGGATTTTAGTTGTAAGGATTGTTTTTCATAAAGGGCTGGGATTTTAAAGACAGTTGAGTTTCGGATTGCCATTTTCACCCTTGCTCCCTGTTTCTGTTTTCTGTTCCTATTATTCCAGGCAACTCAACTGTGAACTCAAAATGTATTTCCATATTTTCCCCCATAATTGCAGCATTGTTGAAATAAGACTTTCATCGTTCTCATGGAAACCCCTGAGTACACATCAAGCTGTGCAATTACTCAAAAAATAAAACCCGCTAATGTCAGAGTGGTTAAAATATCAGAGTGCACTCCCATTCTCAAAATCCAGCTGGGAAGTATTACATTTTGAACCAGACCACGTGCACATTCACAGCCACAACCTCTTTAAAGAAATGACATCCAGGCTGTTGGCCCATTTTTGCCTTTGATGCCATGTCTTCTTTTGGTGGTGCCAGTCTATAGGTATGTCCAATTCACTGCGCAGTGTACAGCCACTGTTAATACCAGCTCTTGCCTCCTTTTATCTGTTTACTGTGCCTCTTTCTTGTCAAGCCTTTAATTACTTAATTATTCTTCATTGGGCCCAATTAAAACACAATGGACTCTGCTGTTGTAAAAGTCAACTATTTCTGCTCTTGCACGGCAAGATATAGAAAGAATGGGAGAGATAGGCTGTTCCAGCTGGCCTTCTATTATGTACTTGGAATAAATGAGATTCTGTTATTCTTTGGATGAAAGTCTGGCCTTTCTGATTATTATGCTAACAGCAAAATATTACATTGACTTTTATAAAATGTTCAGCCTCTTCGGTTCGAGTGAGGAATAGATTCACATACATGGCAATCAACGTGGCTTTCCCAAACAAAATTTCTTTTTAGAAATAGAAATCGTTTTCTTTCTCTATTCATGCAAGTGATTTGTTGCGCAATGTCACCTTACTCAATAGCAGCAAACCAGGTTTACATCTTTTTTTTTTTCCCACTCCTCCCTGTACCTCTATCTAAATCAGTCAATTTATTTCCAAATTGCATGTCGAGTGTAGGAGCAAGGGCTTATGGCAGTATATTAAATCACTGCACTCCTACAGTATATATTTTGAGAAGGTTTAATTTTTTTCCCTCTGTTTGTTGATATTGATGGGGATGCACCTGGCTTTGAGTGTCATGAAGGACACACAGTCACAAATTTGAATCTTGTATATTCATAGAAGAAAGACAGTTGTGAAAAGTGAATGAAGTGGATTAATGGAGCCGAAACATGTTTTACAATATGGGCCAGACCTTGACTGTCTTTTAGTTGTATGGCTGCCACTCTGCACACTTTAATTTATTAGTATGAGAAGGACAGACACTATCACTAAGGGATGCAATTTGAATTTGTGGTGCCTTTATGGGCTGTCATGAACAAAACATGCACACCTGTTTCTGTGGGGAATTTGAATTTGATGAAAGCGCAAATGCAGCATGCATGTAAAATGTGTTTTCCTGCACTGCAATATGTTTTCCTTTCTTGTGTTTCTTGAAGTTGTTGCATTTTCTTTTTTATGAAGCAATGTTTTAACCTCATTAACCTTTATGATATAATGATAATATACCAAAATATCTGCTCTCAAAAATTATCTCTTGATTTTCCTAAGACACTAAGAAGACAATAAACTCTGATGAATCAAAGCTGTCATCTTCAGGTGTCTTTTATCCAAGTATCAAGAAAAAAAATCGCAAAATATGAGATGGTACAAGTAACAAAAATAGAACTCCTTCCAGCCTCCTCATATATTTTCACAAAACATGATCAAAGTAGCATGAGCTAGCACATGCTTGAAAAGACATTCTGAGGTTTTAAAAAGGTAAAATGTATCATTTAACCCTGAAGCTTTTTGTCGAAGACCTGATTTGTCAAAAATAAGGAATGAAAACATTTCCCATTATATTCAGCAGGTTTTGTAATCGGGTAAAAATTCCATATATATGTTGAAATGTACTTAAAGGGAAACCTCGAGGGGGCCTAATTCCAGTAGACTGTGAGTGAAGGCAGGATAAAACCCTAAACATATCGCCAAACCTTCACAGGGCAAACACAAGGAGACAATCACACTTGTGAGCAGTTTTACAATAATCATTTAGCCTGAAATGCATATTATGGGATTATGGAAGGAAAAGAGTTTACTCGGGGAAAACCTATGCATAGTTACCAGTGGTAACTAGTACGACACCGAGCTATTTGCTAATGATTAACGCAACCAGTCAGCTCAACAGTTGAGTGTCGGTAGCAGAAACATTAGTCGGTTCGTATTTTACTCGTGTTCAAGGCATTGCTGAGATATCATGGAAGCCACTAGTTGGTGCTATAGTGTTGTCAGACTGCAGTCTCATTGCCCATGACTGTACTCCCAAAAAAATAAAACAAGGTCACATGTAGATTGGCGAAAAACAAAAACAAACAGCAACATTAGTGGTCTGGCAGGCTAACTACATCATTTTGCAAAACTTCTCTGAAACCAAAATGCAAAAACGTATGCATTTTCACTTAAAACATTGAAACAGGGTCTTAATAAATCATGCTGGGAAGCTCAATGCCAGTACTGAACAACAGATTATTTCTGCAGCTTTTAAAATCCAATGCCAGTTCAAGATGGTGAAAAACCTCAATATATTTGATATTTTTTGTGGGCGGTTTTTCAAACCACAAACTACAAATGATGCAATATTTTGTGTTTTATCATTTTTTTTTTCAGACTGACCAAATAATTTTGATGAAAATGTTTTGTTGAGTCAACAGAGAAAAAGCCTTACTTGACCTATGGCATAATCACCACTTAGTTTATTGTCACTCTCATGTTGAGAACATATTGCTCTATCTTTGTCACCAAGTTTTGCAAGTCCAGACGGCTGTGTCACAAACATTGTACCTGAATACAGGCTGCATATGAATTTCCTTGGATGAATAAATATTTCATTTCTTCATTTTATTTCTTTGGATTGAAGTATTTTCATACTTCAATTGTGTTTGTGTACCAGTTTTTCTGCTGTTCAATAAAAAAAAAGAAACATTTGTCGTAATATTTTACCAATAATGGAATCATTTTTCACATCTTTATGCAGAGGGCTGCTGTAAACTGCATTACTATCTCCACCTGAAATAATTTTTTCTCCTTCTCTGTCAGTGAGAGGAGGCTTTAGTGCTCTTTCACAAATAAAACATTGCTGGTCAGATGATACACTGTGCTACTTCAAGAAGCTATGGCCTTGTGTTGAAGTCACGCAATTTCAGATATTCATTCACCCTTACATTAGATATATCAATACATCTCCAAAGACTGGATATTAAATTTTCAATGTACATTTTCTCCTTAATAAAACTATTTTCTGCTTCCTATGGTAATGCTCACAATAAGGAATAGACAACAATATACAATAAGCAAGTTTATTTTTATATAGGTCTGCGATGGTAGAGCAGGCAGCCTTCCAATATACGGTTAGTGGTTCAATCCTCCATTCATGCCCTTTCCATATGCCAATGTGTCCTTGAGCAAGACACTAAGCATCAAAGTGTTCCCAATGGAGGATGGAGGCTGCCACCTTTCATGGCAGCACTTGCCATTGTTGAGTGAGCGTATGCAAGAATGTGAAAAACTGTAAAGTGCTTTCTAAATCCTTTAAAAATGTGCTATGTAAGTGTCCATTTACCATTTGTGA
>OMNM01007557.1:21301-47222 GCA_900302745.1 Parablennius parvicornis
AAATAAATAAATAAATAAATATATATATATATATATATATATGTAAAGAATGGTTTCCTTGATTTAATTTTCTGTCAGATCTCTGTGACTCCAGTGATCATTGAGTACACAGAACTAGACCTAATTTAAAATGAACAAATATGTCATTGTTATACATTTCCCCCAGAATTATACATATGAACTGGCCACCAAAGATAAAATAAAACACACAAAAAAACCCCCAAAAAACACAGGGCTTATGGGGGTTTGATTTTTCTGCTGAAATTCACAAAGTTCATTGTGCTGCATGTGTGCTCTTCATTTTAAGTATTAAATAGCTGCATGTCTCCCCCGTGTGTTTGAGGCACCTTGAATGCCCTTAACCAGCACTAATAGGAGATAATGATTGGTGCTCAACAAAAAGAGAGACTCATTTTGAATTATTAACAAGTTAACTTTGTAGTGGAGGCGCTTTATCCCTGAGGACAAACAGCCCAAATGTTTGCAAAATATAATTAAGCCGAGGCATCTTTAAATGTCATTGCTGCCTGTGCCATGTTTCAAATTGTTCTGCATCAACAGAATTTAACGAGATGGCTAAGGAATCCATTTCCTGCAAGCATGTGATAAGCCACACATACAGTGGAGCACTTTCATTGATTGCCAAAATAAAGCATTTTGTATGCAAATGGGGGAATGGAGTGGCTAAGCTGATTCAGCCTCATGGACACCAAATAATAGTCTTTACAATTAATACTTTTACATGCTATCCACTGAAAATTTCATCTTCCATTTAATGGCTCTAAAACATTTACACATGGCCAGAAAAGAAGGGGGAAAATGCACTGTGTTCCAATGGATTAATATGAAAGCCAACAGACAAATAAAGCCATGCATCCCTCCCTCCCCCGCAGAGTATTGGTCCCTTTCCTGTCGTCTCATGCTCCTGCACATTTTGGATTAACAGATAATCTTTGAACATGAAGGAAGGTCTGCTAACCCCGAGGGGGTGAGATGTAGTGAGTGAAAGAGAGCACAGGATTGGAGGCAGTGCTGCATTGTTTGAACGTAATGTGCTTGTCTTTTTCTTGTAAACATGTGGCATTTAAAAAAAATTTTTTTGTAGGGGTGATACGGCCTTAAACACACCTCCTTCACTCTTGCAGGTTGTATTACAAGAGACCCACAGGTTTGAATAGCTAAACTACTGTGGGTAACATAGGCATCACCAAAGCAAAAGGGATTTTTTTTTTTTTTTAACGGTACTACCTTTTGGGAACAATAAACCCTTTTTAGTCAGTTGATATATTTCTTGAGTTTGTTTTTAATCTTTCTGCTCCTATTTAACACTATAAGTCCAAGAAAGTACATTTATATAAACTTGTTTGTGCCCTGTTCTGCTTTTTGTCCTGGGTGTCTTGGGACCTTATTCTGCTTGAAGAAAGTCTTGTGGTGTCTCATGTCCTCCTCTCAGTTTTATACTTTGTATTTTTTTAAATCTGTCCTGGTCACTGTAATGTGACCTCTAAATCACCATTTATTCACTATTACTGCTACATTTAGACTGCTTTCCTACTGGTTCTTGCAGTGCAGGTTGCACATTTGTTTTGGACCAAAATGTGAATTTCATCCCACTTTTGGATCTATGAATCAATTGTCACCCCAACTGGTAGATTGTCATGTTTGCATGGCTTTCAGCATGATGATATGGAGAGCACCATGTTTACATGGCTACTGGCCAGAAACAAAGATGGATATCAGATGTCAACAATGCAGACTGGAGGACACTGGTTTTTAATGGTGTACTTCAGATAGTTTGTGTTTAACCTGGTGTGGCTGTTTTAATACCATCTTCCACCAAATCAGAGTGAAGCAAGACCATAGTGTCTTCAGGCTGGTTTTGATGTGACTGTTGTCGGCCCTGTTTCCATGATGTTTTCCATTCTCACGTGAAAACGGAAAACTTTTGATTCTGGGTGTCTGTTTACCTGACAACATTGCTCTGAGCCACTCAAAATGAAACCTTAACTTGTGTCCCCACTCTGGCCTCACAGTGAAAACATCCCAGGACTTGGATGAGGATTCTTTGAGGTAATTGCATGCATGTTTTCCCTCTGCAGGCTTTAAAAAGGTGAACTGGGGTGTTTTCACTGTTGAGTGTGTGTGGATGTCCATCTCTCTGTTTAACCTGTGATAGACTAAAACTGTGGAAGATGGATAGATGGAGGACTCTTCAAACATTTAGACTGAAGAAAATCATATAAATCAAATGGAGTTTTGTAATACATGTTCAAGGTTCAAGCAGCTTAAAGACCACAAGTAATGTTACAAGACAACGGTTTCCTCCATGCAATAGAGTAGATTCCATATTAGCCCATAATCAATGAATATTCAGTAAAAACAAAAAACACTTCTTAACAGACCAGACTGTTCAAATCTACAATTTTACCATGTTGCATAGATTTTTAGCTGTTGGTCTTTTTGTAAAATTGGTCAGTCACACAACATTCAAAAGTATCATAAAGAGGTGAATGTAATCTGTTGAATTAGGTAGTAGTTCTAACACATGTCTACTGATCCACAGGAAGACTTGGTGCTGCAGAAAATTAACCCTTCAAATGGAAAATAGAATTTTAAATAAACATGTATTTATATCATGTCTTTTTCTCTAAATATACTCATACAGTGACTTATTCTGCATCCAAAACCTACAGTCATTCGATATTAATATCATTATTTAGAGTTTTGCTGACTTTGTTTTGCCTTGTTTTATCGATGTTCTTTCTGTTGTTAGTCTTATTTCTCACGGGTTTTTCATTGTCCTCATTGTTGGAGCAGAGCAGAGCTCTTTCGTCTGTGTCTCTTACCAGTGTTCTGACATTTCATTTTATGTATGTTACCTGAACATATCATTTCAATTTTATTTTTATGAAATTTTGAACATGCTTAAAATCAATATCGGTCCACTGTGCTCACCAGATAACCAGATATTTCACAACACCAAAAATGAATCATTACAAGAGAACAATATACTCAGATATATACTCAGATAGCATGTCCAAAAAGGAGTAGGAAGAAGTCTAACTTATGAAATCTTACCACTTCTCCAAAAATAAGTAAATCATAAATAATAATTTTTCTTTAGTTTTCACTTACTTACATACTCCTTTGTTAAAAATTAAGATTTCAACAATGTCGTTAATCTTCCAGTTATTGAAAATGTAGAATCTTTTTTTTTAATCAGTATTAGGTATGTTTTGTATTTCACTGCTTAGCTTAACTGTAATGAAAGATAAAACCTCTGTTCAACATCTGTAGGTCCAATTTCACTTTGACTTGCAGAACTTTGCACATTTTGTTTTTGATAGTTTCATTCATGCACTCTCATTTTTTTTTGTTCACCATCAAAACAAATTCCATGTCTGCTGACCCCGTTCATCCCCCCTACACCTGTGCCCTTCACCCCCCGCTGTGTGTCACTCTCAAAATCCAAACACTGTATCATTTCAGAGCCAAGGACAGTGGCAAAAAACTGTTGACAGCAGTGTTTGAAGTAAATGAGAAAGCTGTGCCTTTCCAGAGTTACTGAGAAGCGGTGAGAGTGCAAGATGTGCAAGAAGTCCGATGATGATGATGATGATGATGATGATGATGATGATGGTGCTGACCTTCTGATCAGGTGAGTGTGATGAGGCCTGAGGACTGAATCCCCTCTCTGCTGCCCAGGCTGGAATTTTGTGCTTGAGAAGTGTTTAACTTTCTCAAATCCCAATTGCACTCAGTGGGGAGTGTCCTCTCTCCTTTACCCACAGGTTTAGCCACTGCCCTTATACCGGGGCCTGAGGAGAGGGGGGTGGGCATTCGGAGGCTGGAGGGATCAATAGTATGGCGGCTTGTCTGTTTAACAGAGGTGAAGGAAAGCTCTGAGGGGGGGAAGCGGGGTGAGATAGTGAAGGCTATAGATATCTGAGTGGGAATTATCCATGACACCTGGGCTCTCAAGCTGCAACCTTTAAGCACATGATTTAGGATCACCTCTATTTGTAGGCTGGCCCCAGCACATTCAGCACATTCAATCCAACACATTGTGCTCTGTTAGCTGTCACAGCCCAGAGCCTTTGTCATTTATTTGTTTACGAATGTTCTCGTTGTTAAATCCTTCCACCTAAATTGTTTCAGCAAGGCATATTTATTTTTATTTTATACCTTCTTTAGTTGCACTTAGTTTTCAGGAAGAGGTGGTAAATCTCCTTTCAGTCATCGAGTTTATCTTTGTATTTTTCTGCACCATTGAATTGGCACAAACCCCCCCTCTTTATTTATTTATTTTTTACAACCAGTGTATCATTTCCAATGATCTGTCTTTGCTGCGAAAATGGTGTCAATACACCGACATGTTAAGAACAAATGCAATAGCCTTTATCACAGTAAAAATTCACAACCTTCTACTTCAAACAGACAATAACAAACTCTCAGCTTTCATGTTTTTGCCTTATTTTTTAAAAGTGGGATAACCCTGGATGTGACTGAAAATGTTAGCTTTCAAAAGGTTGGCATTTAACTATTGTAGATATTATGATGGATACAAGAGATGGAGCACGTTAATGGAAAATGACTATGTCACGGTTCATCTTCCAAATTCAGGCACATTAATCCAGCAGTGTTATGGAAAATGCTGATAAAAAATAAATGCACTGAATATTTGTAAAAAGTGGCATCAATTTCCCTTTTGACTGTCAGTGAATGAAGATTTCTTAGCAGATTGCATTATTTACTTTGCTCAGGAAATCACAGAGCTGTAAAATCCTTGCTAGCACATTTCTTGATGTCCTCAATTTCTGGGAGAGATCCCAACAAAGGCAATGTAAATGTCACCGGTTTGAAATGCCCCATAGTGACAACTTTGCTTTCATCATACCTACATTAATTAAACTTGGCTTTATCATATACTTTGAGACAGTCATTTGTGTATGGGTGAGTGCTTCTGTCTTGGTCTGCTTTCTGATGATAGGCTGATGCCGTGTGTTGGTGAAAATAGCTTCAAGTAATCTGAATCTTTGAGGAGCTTAAATAGAGAGGGAGCAGAGTAACGGGCCCAGCAAGCTAACATAGATCCTGTGCCACCAGGCAAGGTGTCTTAATGAAGTAAGATGAGGCTATAATAAGCACTGGTGATCTCAGTCAAGATGGCTCTTTTAATGGAGAGAATGCTTTGATGTATTCATACAAATAACTACATAAAAACATTTGGAAGCTAGTTATATTTGCATGTATTGCTAATTTATTGAAGTGTAAAATGTCCTTTTTAAAGGGTAATATGATAAGCATAGCTTAAAATATTTATTTTAAATGATCCAAACCCCTAAGATTGTTATTATAGATCAACAGTCAAATGCATTTATCTGTACAGGAAATTACATTTCTTTGTATTTGCTAAACAGAGAGAAGAAAAAGATTTATTAAGGGAGACCAAGAATAGGGTGCAGATATGCAAAAAAAGGCTTTTGCTTGGACATCTCTCCATCCCATGTACTTGTTGAATAAAACATCTGTCTCGTGCACAAGGTAACAACGACAAGAGGGCCTGTGTTTGCAGAGATGAAGCTCCCTATCCTCCAGTATGCCTGAGAGAGTTTAGCCTTGATGCATTTTACACTAGCCCCCAAAACCTGCGTTGACAAGTTATCTGTGACCTGTGGTGAGAGCGGGAGTGGCTGCGGTGAAAATCAATCTTCGCCTCTCCTCTCGCCTTGAATACCAGCAGAGCAAACAAACAGGCCTAAACAATACGATATATACCACATATCAATTACACTAAATGCCTCAGTATCTATACTTCACTGTCCCAGGCACACACCGGTTACAAGGCACACACGCTGCTGTAAGACGATAATGGTGCTGCATTGTTCCTCACCATCTGGAGGGCTGATAAGGCCTGCCTGTGCATAGTTGATAATGAGAACAGGCAGAGGAAAAACTGAGTGTTAAACATTTCCTTGGCCCATGAAAAAGGTTCCATTAAGTCCACTGACCCCAATTGAATATTAATGAGCTAATTAACGGATTTATTGTTATGCGCAATTTCCGGAGGGGCCATTTTTTTTCAAGTGCTATTATTTTTTCTAATTATTTTCTGTATTTTTTATAATTGAATCTTTGTAGCTGCCAGCATCCTGTTTGTGCCTTGGCAACAAGAAAAAAGCAGTTGGCATCTGTTTTTCCTTCTTTTAGCTTGCTGTGACTACGACAAAAACAAAACAATGTTCTTTTCGGTACCAGTGTGTTCATCATCAAGACTCCCCATGCCTCGATCAACGCAACACAACTCCAAAATATTATAGTGTTTTGTTTTGTTTTTTTCCCCAGCACACTGCCTTGCCTCCGTAGTTTCGAAATATACAGTGTAAGTGATGTTGAGGTGTAGGATTACAAAAGTGCAATTACTTGGTTTACTGCCGGCTGGATGCATACAGGACTTGACAAAGGTTTAAATGGGCAATGACAGCTGGGCCTGATAGATAGCATAATCACCTGATGTAAAGGATGCACTGAAGCAGTCCTCAGTGGACAGCTGGAGAGTACAGCCAGCTACTTACAGAGATGGTAACCTTGAGAGAAATGAGTGCAGATAATTTGTCTAATGGATACATGGGTTGCAGGATCCACGGAAATGTAAACCGTTCCCTTAATTGTGTGATTGTTATTACCACTGTTCCCCCTGCAAAATTAATTTATTACTCTGTAATTACTCTTTTCAGAGTCATTTTTTTTTCTCAGGAAGTTTAACATTCCCCAACAATTTCATATGAGGTGCTTTGAATGTGATGTAATGTGTAATAAGATGGAGAGCTCCTCCCTATGGAGAGATCTGACATTTTCAAGTTAGCCATCACAGTGTACAGGTTGTACCAGCAGTGTAGTGGGTAACATCCCCTCCTTATAGCAAGCATGTCTGTAGTGTGACTCAGGGGTGGGCTTGTGGGACTGTCCTTGTGATTTTAACATTTTCTCCCTGTGGGTTCTTTGCCCTGGGTGCTCTAGTTGCCTCACTTAGATTAAAAACAGGCATTTGAGGTTAACGGACTCTAAATTGTCTGTAGGTGTAATTGTGAGCGATTGTCTGGCTTTCTGTGTTTGCTCTGTGATGGACTGTGACTTGTCCAGGGTGTACCCTGCAGGCTCCAGCCCCCAATGACCCTAAGTTGGATAAAACAGTATTGGGGATGAAGGGATGGAGGGATACCATTGAAGTAATCTCTGGTAAAAAAAAGTGAAACAGTGTGGTTTCTGCCTCCCTCATCTGTCACACCATTAAATGTAGCTTTTCTTTTTTTTTTTTTTTTTTTTTTTTTAGTTTAGCTTGGTAGAAAAGGCTGGAATTGATCTCTAATCTGCATTCGATTTCCATCTGCATATTTACAGCCGCGTAAACTGTGATGATTATCACCTTTACACATTTCAGTTGGCTTGCTGGACCCAGTAAATCCGCGTTTTCCGAGCTGAAAGGAGTGCCTTCTTTTGAAAGCAATGAGAAAGAAACCGCAGGGGGGCCGAAGTGATAACCTTTTTGATATCACAAATCTAATTATTATTACATTTCACAGTCTGCATGTTTGCCTAATTCTGTTTATAGCCAAAA
This sequence comes from Parablennius parvicornis, assembly GCA_900302745.1. Classification (NCBI taxonomy): domain Eukaryota; kingdom Metazoa; phylum Chordata; class Actinopteri; order Blenniiformes; family Blenniidae; genus Parablennius; species Parablennius parvicornis. The sequence goes on from OMNM01007557.1 coordinate 28,920, forward strand.
TTCAATTCTAGCTTAATAAAACCATCAATTTCTTTTGGTTACTTCACCAATATAACTTGGAGTAATGAACTCATTTTGCTGTTGTATGGAAATGTTGTCTCATTACAATAATTCTGCCTGATCCACTCGGCAGCTGATATTAAGACTAAGGCCCTAAAGTCACAGACTGGGTTATTATGCTATACATCACAAAGTGCATTAGGCTCATAAAACCTGTCAACAATAAGGTTGGAAAGTTTGTGTGTAGCCCAGCAGGTTAATATATTTTAACCAAAGTGTGAATAGAAGTGCCCAACCTATATTGCCCCTTTAGAGAAACCACTTTTCTGCTACTTGGGAATTCAGGTTTCAATACCTACTCCCTCCTTTACACACACAAGTTTTCTTTAATCATCTCCCAACAAATCACCCATTCAGTCTGCCATCATCTCTTTTCAGAATGCTGAGTATTTGATGTAATTGTAGAGTTGAAATCTACATTCGGATTCACTTGGAAATTAGGTAAACTTCATAAGGGAATGTCGCCCCTCTGTAACTGGAGAGTTTTTCCTAAACATTCAGGAACTGAGTGAAATTAAATTAAGTCTGGACTCGGCAATGTTTTGTCTTCATAAGGCAAACACTGGTTCATTCAGCCTCACAGACTCCCCTAAAAAGCCTTTGTATTCTGTAGCTGGATGCTACATTGATGATTAAATTGGCTTTTTTTGTGTGAATGCTTCTCCCTAACCAACCTAATTTATGTCTTGGAACACATTGTAGATTTCAGATTTTATATTTCAAACTTGCAACATCTCGCACACCAACATCGTGGAGACGCATTGTGGGATTTAAATAACTGCAGGAACATATGCAGCCGCAACTTTCCAATAGCAATTCATTATCATTTTAACTACATCATTTTAGCGGTGAAAGCAATTCCTTATTGCACTTTTTGGACCCGTGCAGGAAATATGTGTCCCATTTGCCTATAACTGACATCTCTTGATGGGAGCCATGATTGCCCACATAGCTGGCAAGTGAGTTGTGCTCACACTTATAAAGAACCAAAGGAGGGACGGAGATCAAACAACAGTGCATGGTAATTGTTTTGCAAACTGCATGTCAGCGTGAATGTGTGGCGCTGAGAGAGCCTTCTTTGCACAGCACTTTAAAGCATCAAATGCAGTTGCGAAATGGCGCAATGTTTTTCTTGAAGAGGGTAATCTTTTGTAACAATCAATTACGATACATTTCCCCCTTTGTCTCGGCACTAATAGCTCCTGTCTGTGCACATGGTGAGGCACGTCGAGTAAATATACACTGTTTTCCTTTTAAATGTCTTATAATATGCATGGGGAACACAGAAACACACTATGACAGAGGGATTGAGCATTAAAGCTGGAGAAGCAATTCAGCTGAGTTTCTCAGTCAAAGAAATGAGAATGGAGCAGTTTGTGGCTTTCCTCCCATTAGCCAGATTGAATTACTGTGTTTTACTTTTAAGGGCCATCTGTTCTGCTTTAATTCATATTTCTGAATCTGTCATGTTGTGTGTGTGTGTGTGTGTGTGTGTGTGTGTGTGTGTGTGTGTGTGTGTGAGCGCGTCCGCACGCTTATGCGTTTGTGTGTGCGGGGAGAGCACTTCTTTGATGGTTGGTCGCACTTTTTTTGCAGAAAATTAAATGATATGTAAAGACTATTGTGACATCAGTGTCTTGCATGAAAATGCTGCTACAGTCTGAACAAGACCCAGCTCTATCATACACTGCTTGCCAAGAGCTACATGGTATTGATAACCATGTAGTCAACAAATTATCTTTTTTAAAAGACGTTAATTACAGGAAAGCTTTCGCGTTTGGTATGTAGCGCACGGCACAACATTAGTCCCATTCTTCTTTCCTATGCTGATACACAGATGATGTGTAAAGGTAGAAAAGGAGAGACAGCCGTGGGGTAAGAGGGATACAGAGATGGAACAATTCAGTTCACTCAAAGGCTCTACTATAAGAAGCTTCATATTGAATTGCTATGTGAAAAGGTTATTCAAATGCTAGAGAGAATCAGAATAAGCTGAGAGGGATTGAGAGATTCAACATTGCTTCATAGTCATTTACTGACAACCCCCCCTCTCTAACTGCTTTGGGAGCTTGCAGCCTCAACTTTAAAATCTGGTTGCGCCAGCTGAAATTTTGAGTTTAGCAGTTGTTTGTTATTTTTATATGGAATAATGATGAAGAAAAAATAAATCACAAGGTTCTGATATCCTGGTCCAAGCAGGAAAACAATCGCTCACTTTGAACAAGGGAGTAAAAAAAACATTGGATAAGCAAAAAAAAAAAGAAAAAAAATCATTTTTGAACAAATAAGATAATAAATAACAGTTTATCCATATCAATCAAAGGCACACTACTATTACTGCCGTATATTCATAAAGTGTGACTCATTCATTCCAGATGAGGTGCACGTTAGTTAAATCTTGCGAAAGGGGGACATGTGGCAGCTGTCTGTTTTACACCTCTAACATTTTGTCTGCTATTCTCTTTGCTCTTGAAGTTTCTGGTGCCATAATGCAAGATCTGAGGGGAACCTTCCAGAAAAAGACTGAGGATACCCATAAATCTGCCAAATATGTTCAGTATTCTGACGCATGTTGTGTCAAAGTGTGGTAATATATTTCTACACTTGTGGTGACTATCGTGTGCCTTTGACTCATCATGGGTTGACAGACGAATTGATGCTGATCAAAGATATGTAAGCTTGTGTCATAAGTTTAAAAACATAATTTGTTATCCAGCTCTCATTGCAGACCACAGCTGTGGTCAAGGCTCATCGGAAGATGTTAACTTTATTTTAGGTAATACTGATCTCATATGAGGACAGACCAGGATCGCCCCACACTCTTTTAGGTCTCAGAAAGATCACTGTTCATCTATATATAAAACACACACGCACGCACGCACGCACGCACGCACGCACGCACACACACACACACACACACACACACACACACACACACACAATTAAGCAGTCTTTCTTATTATTGTAACAATGTTTACCAAACATGCAGGGTGACAAAAACATGTTTCTATATTTCCAGCAGGAGTGATTTCAACTGAAAAAATGTCAACTGAATAACAAGGATAAAGTAGATACTATACAAGCTACAGTAATTGCAGGTGATATTTTTAGTCACTGTTCATCTGTAAATGGGGGAATGTGAAAAGAATGTGTTTCAAGGTTGCAAATTGTAATCAAAAACTGCAAAAAGGTGTGACACCACAGCAGAAGGGGTTAGAAAATTCTGTGTATCAGAAAATAAAAACAGTCACCAAAACCTTGTGCTAAAGGTTGAGTTAAAGTTTTCAAACTGTTATTTTAAATTTTTCTAGTAATTATATTCTTCACATCAAATGTACTCCACTATATGTTGAGGTACATGTTAATTTAGTTCAACACTCTGAGAGACTCTGAGTTAATTACCGCTTGCAGGCATCATCTGTCATGTCATTGTCTTTCCTTTTTCTCTCTTAAATGATGACAGAAATCTAGGCCTGGAAGAGGCTCTAAAATGTTAGTGATCCACTGGGCCGCTGCAAAGATGGAGGTGCATGACTTTAGGGGACAAACCATTTCCCTTCCAGCGGAAAGACTCTCCAGAACAACCTCTTCACAGCCCAGCAGCCCCTGCACTGTCACTGAGTCCCACGATTGAATTGAATGGTCCACAGATTACTCAATTATTTCTATATACCAGCCGTCCATGGCAGACTAAAGGCCTATTATTGGAGGGACTGAGACCATAGGAACTTATTACATGTGTGACCTTTTAAAGCCTTTCACCATGATGGATCTCAGGTGAGAATTTACTGGAATCAATTTTTATCTGAAAGCTCGACGCTTGCTCACCAGCCCAGCCCTGTGTGAAACATTCACTTTATGAAAAAAAAAAAAAAGGAGACGCAGGCCCTTGACTACTGGAAATGGGCAACGTTTTAAAGCACCCCAAATGCCTTTGTGTCCTTTCCTCCCAAATTAAAGAGACTTTGAAATAGAGGGCTGGAGGAAGTGCCGGAGCATTGTGCTTAATCAAGGTAGAAATACAAAGACAGAGCCAGTTCCCCAAAGGTTCACATCAAAAGGTGCATCCCACTTTGTGAGCTATTTAATCAGTTAAAACACAGATGGCAGGCTGCCGCAATTAATTAATCATATATGAGGCATCCTGTACCTTCTAGCAGAAAGTATGTCAGTGCTACAGAGATCTCATTTGGATTTCATTGTAACTATGTGCCACTAGAATAATTGCTGAATATGAATAGGACTAGTTTAGGACCCCAAACCGAGTATAAATGCAAAGAATTTGAAATACTATTTCCCCTTTGTACATTTTCCTACAACCATTGTACAAATCAGTCATTACTGCTAGAAAAATTTTAGGGATCAACTTGCTTCTGCCAGTGACACAACAGTCATTGTCTATTATAGCTGACAAAGATGGTTTCAATGCGAGAAGAATTTGCATGACTACATATCTCCACAATTTTTACCGGCATAGCTGTCGACGTGCAGAGCCATTTACTCATCTAGTTTCATGAAAACCAGAAACAAGAATGGTTGTGATTGATGGAAATCTGCAGCACATGTTGGCCTTGTCATTCTTATTTGAATTCAATTTTCCAAACGCACGTAAAATTGAGGTAAACAGCAGGAAGGTACAGGCAGTAAGGCTGTCAAAAAAATTAAGGTAAAATGACCTGTAATCTGTAATGTAATGTGTGAAGCTTTCATAGTGAAACTTAGTCACAAAGTGCTACAGAATAGGGATCATAGAATACACAGTAGGATGAAAAGCCTTCCTGAATAGAAAATATACACATGAGACTATGTAGCATGGTAAAACATAAAATTGACGGTCAAGCTAAATTAATTCCTCATATTCCCAGGTGAACACCCAGGTTTGTTACAGTAGGAATAAGACACATGTTTTCTTTTACAATGTGAACAAACAGTTTTATCCTTTTATGTGACTTTGCCTCCATAATGTCAAACCCCAAAATTCCTCCTCTCTCAGCTATTTATATCTGCTCAGGGTGGCTGTACATTGTCCTCCAATTTCAGGGCAAAACAACATGTTAATGTTAGCTTTGTCTGGTCAGGAGAAGACGGAATAGGTCGACATAAATGTGAATTCTCAGAGTGCCCTTTGTTGAATCCTATAGCAAACTCTATTGTCTAAAATGACAATAAAAACATATTTTAGAATGTTTTTGGAATAAACCAAAGCTTTCTTGATTTTAAGGAATTTTGGGTATGCCTTACAAATAGGTGGGTCAACATTTAATTGATTGTTTAAACCTAACAAAGAAACTGTATTTTATAAAAAGTGTGTTATGAGCTTCCTCAACACAGGGTGTGGCGGCTGTGTGGTCACCAAAGTTTGTAATGATGTAACTGTATGTGTGTATGTATGTATGTATGTATGTATGTATGTATGTATGTATGTATGTATGTGACGAGATCTCGTGTGATCAAAATGCCGCGACACGTCTCGTCTTCACGTTAAACAATATTGTAGTTTGATTAAAAGTTTTTTTTTTTTCAACTTTGTTGCGTTCAGTATAATAATTACTGCTGAGTTGTGCAATACCATCCCCCACCACTAAGAGGCAACAGCATGCTGTAAGTGCCCTTGTTATAGGTAGGAACATGTTGTAGGCAGGTGTAGTTTCATGACGGAGTGGAGCACAAGTAGTTTCCGCTGACACACAACTGGGAAGTTTTCGATTGACCCCGGGCTGAGGGCAACGGGAATGGAGGGTGTAAACACGGAGGTCCGGATGTGTTAAGTGAGGAAAAAAAAAAAGAGGCAGCAAGTGTGCAAGAACCAGGAGGAGAGTGCGGGCTGCACAGCTACATGTCCGAGCCGGTGAATGCTGCTGAGAGGAAGGCGCATAAAAAGGTTTGAACTTTGTTAAAACAAGAAAGAAATGTGAGAAAATGTTAATTCCCTTCTGAGCAAAGTGTGTAGAGGGTGAGGGTTTTTTTTTTTTTTTTTTTTTACACCTTAAAGCATATAACGATTGTAAAATATAAATTTCTGTATCAATTATGATTGGGGGTCACCTGTATTTTATTTTGTATGAAACTTTGTTTTGTGTTATTTGTAGGTTTTCAAAACACCCCACAGCGATGTAAACAGAGGAATGATTTAAAATGGAAATCTGTATTATCCATCAGATGTTTGTGGGCTGGACGACTGGAAAATGTCTCTAAAAATGCTCCCTGCCAGACACAGGCTGAGAAATCTGTGAGCTTCTAAGAAGTCACCCAAAACACGTTTTGTTGTTCATAACAGTGGCTCTGATTTAGAGTATTTTATGATTAAATATGGGTTCTGGAGAGGAGGGGGGTAGTAATAAAAGCTGTCTTTGAAGTTGAACATGTTTTGTGGATAAAAATTTGCAAGTAGTTTGAAGTGATGTAGAGCTTAGTTGGATTTTAGAATGCTGAGTTTTCTGTCACAGCTTGTAGTTAAATGCATTTGCAAAGCTTAAATAAGATGAAGTGAAAACTAAAAGGGTTCTGAGTGCCGACAACAAAGATTGAAATGAACTGCTGGGCTGAGGGCAGACTTATGCTATGTTAGCTTTAAGTTAACCTTGTTCTACAGAAGCACTTTGTGTCAGAGTGCTAATGATGAGGCTGAGAAAAAAAAAAACCCACCACTGAGAGCATGGTTTGGGTTTGTGCACTTGCGAAGTAGCTTTAGCTTATATTCTAGCTGTACAGTGAATGAGTTGCTAGTTTGTTCAGTTGCTAACAGAATACCAATCAGTTATATTCTCGCACACAGTGCGAACTATCCTCCACTTTTTCTTTATCCCCTTTACTTTGTGCCACTTGCATATAAAAATGCACACAGCACAGTAGCACGGTGGTTAGCGCTCACGCCTCACATCAATATGGTGAGAAGCTGAGGGCCTTTCTGTGTGGAGTTTGAATGTTCTCCCCGTGTGTGTGGGTTTCTTCCCACAGTCCCCAAACGTGTACTGTGGGTCATTCAGCAAGACCCTCGGTCCCCACCAGCTCCCACCTCTGGGTGCTGCTCTGTTTAGGTCATTCGGTCACAATCGCCCCAAAATGGTATCAATTCAATTGTTAAAAAAATAACCCAAAAAATATAACTCCCTGGTTCGCCTCATCAACTTTACATGAAATGTTTTCATTCAATCCCGCCGTGTATATCTCCAGGAGTATAAAGAGTGCACATCAAAACAGAGATAATAAACATAATATACAGTATACGCCTTCTCTGGATCATCCATACTCAACGAGGTGACGCACACTCTCGCTATTCTTTATGAGAGAGGAAAATTGCACATGTAATAAAATCCAATTTCATATTTTATTCTGAGAACTACAATAAACACAAAACAAGCAGTAAATAAGCTTTTTCAAAAAGCTGATTACCAAAGCAATTTATTGCCAAGTCCAGGACTGTGTTAAGGCAGAGCGACGTCGGAGAGCGGAGGGGCCCACACTCCAAATCTTCTCTCCCTCAAGCTCTTTGCTTGCCGCGTTATTAGCTGGGCCGCTTGGTAAGGAGCCAATCTGATCAACTTATTTCACTATACAATGCCCCAGCTCCAGCCGAAAGCCGTTGAAAAAGGCTTGTGATTGAGGTCATCCTTGCATGCATGACGATGGCAAACACTGCTGCGTCCATTTCCAAAGCCACTCTCAGTGTGGAGGGTTAGTTTCTGTACAGCAAAGAAACAAAACTCAATACACATACATCATGTTATTTTAAAGATGTGCACAGACAACTGATATGTCTTAATCGTGATCATTACTTCACGCTCCTGAGTGCATTGCCAGGATTTCGATGCTACTGAATTGGATTGGCAGCACGGTGCATGAATGAGGGGTGGCACTGCGAGTTTACCTGCTGAGAAACACTAACGATACGATGTTCCTGTTATCAGACACACGTCGGTAATCTTATGAAACCATCTCCTCACATTACTGTTTCACATCCCTGCTTTAGTTATGCTTTTTGTTCTCAAACTCTGATAAATCATGATGGAACAGTAATGTGAACAATGCTGTAAGGTTTTTCTGTGCTGTATTGTGCTGCAGCTATCCTAAATGAGCTCCAACTTTAGGTGGGGATGGTTGAGGAATGAGCAAAAAGTAAAAAAAAAAAAAGAAATTCTGTATAATATTTTGGAATATAAATTGAGGCTATGATGGCACAGGAGAAAAATGCTATGTGGGGATTATTCACAGTTATATAATGTTCGGAAGAAAACCAGGCGCTTCTCATTTTGGTCACTTATCCCTCATTGTAAAGGTCTGTATATTTCATTGCTGGTGCAGCAGCTTAGGGGATACATTTCAAAGCAGCAAATAAAAATTGGCTAAACTTCCAAAATTAGCACTTCAAAGTCAAACATGATTTGCAGCGAGGGAAGGGGTGGAAGCAGTGTGACTGTGAAAGTGTGTTTGTAAGAGCCTGAGTGTGTGCGTGTGTGCTCGCGTGCGCATGTGTGTGTGGAGCTGATGTGCAGAGTTCAACATTAGGCCTTAGAACCAATTTCTAGGCAAATTGGTTTCATTTAAGAATGAGATCACAGAGTAAGCAAACCTCTTTCAGGGCAAGTTCATGCATCTGTAGCCATTTATTTCAGTTTTATATGCATTGCTTGGCACAGGCTGTTTGTAGGTAGAATATGCATAATCTTAGCCACGGGCACCATGCTATAGTTAACATGTTCCCATTTACCTGTTATTACCATGAATTTAAATGGTTTCTCTCCTTTTATTGCGTTCTGTCACAAAGCGATTCAACAGTAATTTAGTATTTTGTTTTCTCGACTCCTTGCAGGTCTGTTGTGGAATCACCGCTAATCAAAGCCACGTGGTGCTAATTGCCCTCTCTAGTCTCCTGCACGTTGCACGAGCAGGCCCATTAGGCATCAATAGAACATATGCTGCAGTTTTTTGAGTGCCTATGAAAATGTGTTATATTTTTCAGGAGTAATAATAGTAATCACTTGACCACAGTTAGCATCTCTGCACATCTTTTCTATTTATGGAATGTAACCGTGTTCATTTGGGAGCAAAGACGAGATTTGCCCCGGAGACTCAGCGTTATGGTTCATGAGTAGACCGTGGATTATCCATTCACTTTTTTTTTTTTTTCTCCATAAGCGTTACGCTTCCTGAGACAAAAATATATGAAGCAATTTATTGATATCAACACCCTTTTCTTTTTTATATGATAATGTGCTTTTCTATTTTCAAATGCGCCACCCACACCCACATAGTGGGCATGATTGCAAACAATGAAATTGTTGCGCATATATGAGCACAGTGTGAGACACTTGAATGAAAATCTTTTGTCATTAAGTTCAGAACTGCTTATAAGAACACAACCTTTGTTGTTGATCTTGTCCTGCAGCACATTACTGTAGTTATTGCACTCGAGTCGTGACTTTAATCCGGGGCCAATGTTTGGTGCCAGTGCAGGAAGTAGCGTGGTGCCCTTTATGTGCTGTAACAAAGCAGAGAGTCGAGCTGTTGGATTGTGGGGCAGTTGTCAAACATCTAAAGCATCTACATTTGGTCAGCTCAGTCATATGATCAAAGTATTGTTTTGTTGTTCAATCTTAGAAGTGGTAGATGATCTGAGGCCCAATTATGCAACGTTTCATTGAAGACAGTTGAACAGGTTCCACGTTTTGATGCAATGTTTCAAAAACAATGTCCGTTTACATAAAAACAGCAGAAATGCTGAAAGTCAATTTTCAAACTGGGCCACTAGTGGGTGTTGCTCTTGTGTAACAAAACCACTAATGCACTCATACCAATAAGATGATCCAGATGATTAGAGAAGTGTTGTTGAATTCAAGAGTGAAGCAAACACTCGACATTCATTGTTATGAATGAATCCTTCTCGTGCATGCATGGAACTTTTTACGATGACCGCAATGCGCGTGAGCTGTTCGGCGCTCCAGAATAGTTGTATTTTTCCTGTTTTGCTTTTCAAAAAGTTGCATTTTCAATGGCTGCAATCCCCATTGTTGTGTAAACAGACACCCAAAATGCAACAAAAGTTTTCTGTCTTCACTTGAAAACATACTTATGTAAACAGGGGTTTGCTACGGTTTTTTTTGAGGTTGTTTTTTTTTTTTTTTTTAGCTTTTCATTACTGAAAATCAGTATTTTAGAGGAAAATCTTTAATCTAATCGGTTAATTCACAACAGAAAAACTTACACAATGAAACGACAAACGACAAACTCTCTCCCTTTCGTGAGCAATTTAAGAATTATTTTAAGGATTATCTTTATCTGCATGCCACTGTCTATCCTGCTTGTTCACCATGTGCACATGGTCAGTCCCGGACCAATGCTAAAATTAGTTAGCTTGTGGATAAATCAAGCGGTAACCACCCAGACCGCCAGAATATACATCTATATAGCTTTTCAACAACATCGACGGCTGAATAGAGTGACCACAAGCACTCTTTTGCGACTCCACTTTTCATGTCTAAGGAGTCCTGGAGGGCTTCGCAACTTGGTGAAAATGTCCAGTTTTCATAACTGTTCCATGTGAGACCATCTCCAAGATGTTGCCTTGAGAGAGGAGATGTGAGAACAGTCTTGTCTAGAAACTGAACACAAACGATTATTTTGATGAGGGTAACGTCTTATTGTGTACATTATCACATTATAGACCGAAAGAAATGTTTTTAAATGGCTTAAAGCAGAAGAGTTATCCAGAAGAATGTTTCATATTATTTATTTATTTGTCAAATAAGACGAGAAAATAAACAGCTTTTTTTCCTGCTGTGGTATTTGTAGGTATTATGTGTATTCATTCCAGAGACACCAGGTTCTGTTTGTACCATTGATTATTGAAGAGAGATTATACAGCATAATAATAAAGCATACTGAGCAACTTCAAAAGTCCATCTGAAGTTGTTCCTTCTGTTATAGACAGTAAGTTGCAATATAATTGAATTTTCATTCCATATAAAGGAGGCAAACTGAGTTTAATTTATTTTAAGGCATCTTTGATTACAATGTATGTATCGTGAGGTTGTGCCACGTTTCTCCTTTGTTGGAAATAAAGTCACTCTACAACTGAGTGAGTTAAACAGTCACTCCATCTCTGTTTGTCGGTTTACTTTAAAATTTGAGGTGCTTTCCTACTTGGACCTCAGTAAGGAGACCATTAGAGATGACACCATTAGCTGTGCTCCTTGTCCTGCCGCTCCCTCTCTGCACTCCATTTTATGACTGTTTCAAAAGTGTTTGGGCTTCAAAATCTGTTTTTTTTTTTTTTTCTTTTTTCGGTCAAAGCATTGCAAGCTATGTAAGGCAGCAGTATCTAGAATCAAGACTCCAGAAGAAGCGAGATGCCAGTAAATCTTCAAACACCTTGTAGAGAATTAGGAAAGCGACATAATTATATAACAAACACTTCTGCTACAGAGCGATTATAGTAACGACAGAGTAGGAAAAGTAAAGACGATATGATTAAATGAATCGGTCAATATAGTGAGGTTGCTACCATGTGCCTCATTTCACTGCTGGTGGCTTCTTGGTTTACTGTTTACTTGCATCTAGCTACCACTATATGTAACCACACTTTAACCCCTCCATTGATATTGATAAGGAAGTTCTGCCTGCATTATTTTTGTATGCAGTATTTTATATATGGAGAAGGAGTGGTGGTAGAATACGGGTGTACTTATGTCTTATTGTTTGTGTCTTTGTCGGCATCTTAGATCATGTAAAACGAGTTCTGTAACATTCAGACTCACTTATCTTTTAGAAATCTGAACAGAAAAGAATCGGAGGTAGAACTGCTGACTCAGCGGTCTGACTGCTGATAGGTTTGTGTCATGATAAATAAACCTTCCATTATCTACCAAGAGTTGTTTTATTGAAGTACTGCGACATAATTAGGATGCTTCTTATATTAAGATGATGTGAAAAAGGACTTATTTTCTCGTCGACAAGCTCCCACAAAGAAAGCAGCATATTGTTGCATGGTACTGATTGTCCAGAACTGTTACGCAGATAATGATTACAATTTCCCATATGGCAATGATGAGGTTGATTCCTCTCCAAGAGTTGGACATTGCACCAATTTAGAAAACACACGGGCAGCAAGATACTTTGAATGTTACCTGTAGTAATCAAAATGCATAACCTTCTATCAGTTCCTTCTCCCAAAAAACCCTCAACCATAAAATTAGATCCAGTATAATTAGAGCTGTTGCATTGCTGATGGATCCAGAATGAAACACAGAATCACGAGTTTCACTTAAAAATTTGGCAGCCTTTCCACTTATCTGCTCTCCTTGTGGTTTCTGTTCTACGTGCACCCTTTATGACCACGCTCTGCTGACAGCTGTCCCTATGTCAATATGAATGCCTGTCAAGAGAGATTATACATCACATGAATCGAGGCAGATAATGAGCAAGAGGGAAGGGCACTTTTTAACACCCCCTCGTGTGCAACATATGACACCAGCCAAGCTAATTAAGCAGATGCCATAATGCAGTAATCAGGAACACAGAGGAGGTTGGAGAATTCACAAACTTGAGTCATAACAGCACAACATTTGGTGCTTAAGAACTTCTCCACCAACACAAGCAGATGGGAATGCCAAGCTGCAATGCATGTGTATTTATGTGTGTGAATATGCCGCGGTGTGTGCCCTGCTACTAAATCTTGTTGTGGATGTGTCTTTGTAGTGTCAGCATGTATGTTTCATGTACGTGGATTTAACGATACATGTATCGAAGTGTGTTTCTTAAGCATGTACACTTGTAATACACGGATGTACTGTGTGTAAAGCTTTTCATGGATGGATGGATGGATGGAGGGAAGTCTACATAGATCCATGTGTGATGCATGACCACATGCACAGCTCTTAATCCGTATGTGCTTATGAACTTACAGCTGGGGACAGTGTGTTACCTGGTGAGGTTTTTCCTCATTATTTTTCAGGAAAATGAGCAATCAGCCATATTGCATGGGGCCTGATTGTTTCCGTCTGTAAATCAATCCAGGAATTGCAATTAAAATGTTCTCTTATGTGGTATAATTGATGTCTACCTAATCCTTTATTTGCACACCTGCCGGTGAGTCTGAATTTTTAATGAATTCCTAATTAATGCTCTTTGCACACTTGATTTATGTGTTGGCAAATTATATTGCTGTTCTGTGTCCTGCTGGTTGGAAAGTGCCCACAGAATGTCACACCTGCATTAAAATCTGAAGTTTGTCTGCTTTCTCCCAAAAGGAAAGACTACGAGTTGATTGTTAAGAGATGATAGAGTGATGAAGATTTTCTTTTTATTTGTTTTTGACCTTTTCCATACCGCCGACAACATACCCGGGACAGTCGGACCACATTTAGCAGTACTGTGACTGACTATCTCACCTTCTTTTAAGAACAGCCTTTATTTGGGCCCCTGACATCAAGGATACATTATAGTACATCATAGTGAACCGCTTGTGCTTTTAGCACAGGCTTGATCTAAACCTCAAGCAGTGATGTGATCTCTGATGTCTGCATTACACATGCTGTGCATCAGTGAGAGAAAGCATCTCACTAAATCAAAGCTGTCCGAAGCCTTCCTTTAATTTTAAGGTCACATATAAGGGTCCGGTAACATGTGATGTCACTGAGAGAAATTCGAGGCCAACGACCCCTCTTCAGATTGATGTACAATATATCACCTGTCACTTTAACATAAATAAAATGAATGATAAGCTTTTTTTTTATTTTTCCTCAGGCATATACCAATTAGCAGTCTGGTAGAAAGCTTGTGGTGATGTTGGAAAAACAAGTTACTTTCATTTTTCGGAATGAATTGATGATTGATGACATACATAAGCAAAGCTAACAGAGAATGAAGCTTTTGTTCATGTATCTTGATGTAAAAGGAAAACGCTTCATATGGAAGTAGATGGTGAATTTGGATTAGAGTTCAGTATTTTTTTCTCCTTTGGAAATTGACTTCATTTTTCTATTTCTATTTGTTGTTAGCAGTTGTAACTCGTAGCAGCAGCAAATGTCTTGACATCTCAAAGGAGTAGGCTTGCTAAGTCGAGACATTTCTGACACTGTCTCAGGCTCTGCTTGCACAACAATTCACAACAATGGCAACAATCATCTGAGAACCTCTTTCAAAGACTTTAAGTCATGGTCAAAGATAACGTCTCTTTTCACCGTCCTTTACCAGACACAGAACAAGAAGTACACAGTGAATAGCCCCGTAAATGTATAACAAAGAGGAGTTCCAGTTGTTGATTTTTGTACGATTTCTGAGGTGATTGTCTTGGTAATTGGTGTGCTACCTAAATATTATCTGGTATTGTTCCATTATTCAAAAAAAACAAAACAAAAAAAACAATCTTCATCAATTTTTAAGACGTAAAGAGGAATTCATAGAACTACACTTAATAAAAGAACTCACTGAAGTAGATCTTGACCGACCAAACTGAATATGTGGCAGGTCTAGTAGACTGTGTATGAGATGTAACCTCAAAGAATAAACAGTGTCGCACTTCTCTATTAGCAGGGTCTTCTTGGAGAAGTACTTTTTAATACAGCTCTGCACTTCTATTGCTTGATGAGTTCAATCTCAATAAGCATTTTTTTTCTCTAATTTATTTGCTGTTGCATTTCATTTCCAGGCCAATTCACCCTTATAATCAGATAGCAATTAGTGAAGCATGAATCACAGAGAGCAGCTCAGCTTATCTCACTCTCTTTCATGACACCTGCACACTCACAACAACACAGTTTGGAGAAGCATTCTTTTATTCCAAATAAAAATCTTATTTAGTTCATTTTAAACAGCATTTCTAATTCCATCAGAACTCGGTAAAATGTAATAAAACTTGTTTTGTTGCATCATGTTTTAAAGAGGAGATCAAATGTATTTTTCGCTTGCAAGTCTCTTTTTTTCTTGCACTGCAGCTTTTGACTACATGATTACATATCAACACATGGACCAACCTCCCGACAACTTTGGTTTTGGTAAGAGAGAAAAAAAACTCACTATGAACATTTAAGAATCTTTAATTCACACTAGTAATAAAATTGCATTACATTTCATAAAATAAATGTTCCAGTTTATATATACAGAGAAAACAGACTGTACATACCCTCCAGTGAACCATTTCTAAAAGAAAAAGAAACCAAACCTGAAACAAATTTCACAAAACATACAAGCAATACAGTGCTCAGCTAAGCAGGCACAACTGTACATCAAAATTTGTAACTGCTCAGTGTTGGGGGGTGTGGGAGGGGCAAAAAGTTGAACATTTACAATAAAGTCCTTAGGGACTGATAAAGGGGTTTTTAAAAAGTATTGCAGGCAAGCAGACAGACGCTTGTCTTTTTTTTTTTTCCCAAGTGCAGCAGAACATCCATCTCGTGTGTAAAGTGTGGAGTCGATTGTTGCTGCCATGAGCTTCCCACTATTGAACCTGTGTCTCAAAGCTGCCATTCAGCTGGCCCTCCTCATAGTCCATTTGACACAAAATCATGTTGTTTTTAAGGAAAAACTTGTCCCCCACGCAAAACCTGTTGGCAGAAAGGAGAAAAAAAAAAAAGAGAGAAAATGTTATAAGCACTGAGTTACTGTTGGCGACATGACAAAGTGTTGTGTGTGTGCGTGTGTGTGTGGACTGGCTGACACTTTTCTGCAGTGGTAGAGAAAATACTGCATTGAAGAGCAGCAGGCCATGTTGATTCTGTTTGATGGCACACATTTAGCTCAAGACATGTCACCTCTGACACGATAGCGCATCGCATTTGAAATTAGTTCTGATGGTCGTCTTAAATTGTGTGATTTCAAATAAACGATTAAAACCCTTTCCTGTTTCAAAGCAAACACAGTTGCTGGCACCCAGTGAAAGGCAGGTCAACTCTCTTTGGCCGAGAAAAAACTGTGGCGGTGGCGCCACAAGAGTTTGCAAAGAAACCGCTGCAGCGGTCGGCTTTTCACACTTCACTTTGGTTCCAGTTCTCAAGAATGGTATTTCTCCAAAGACAAAATAACACATAGCGGTGTGCCCTACCGCTGTTCTTCTCTATGCTGCGGTTTGTTTGTGGGACACAGTTTATACGGCTCCATATTATCACTGAAGGGGGATTGAAGATAAGAATATAGCTGAAAATAGCTTGGCTTTAGTAATGTGCCAGACTGGTAACACAGTAAATAAAGCTGGTAACAGTCACAGCCATGGCAATTGTGTGCCAGATGAGACCTGGCTTCGCTTCTGCCAGCTGAGGAGAGAGACTGCAGTCATAATTCCCTTACAGCAGGTGTTCACTATGGTAACTGAATCTGGCCTGCAGAAGGTTAATGGGCTTGTGCTGTGTGAAGGAACAGGGTCACAGCACCCCTGACAAGCATGCAAAGGACGTTCTGCTCTCAGAGTGGTGCCATTACTGACAGTATATTAATGGGAAAAAGCAATATTTGGGTATGTCATATTCTATGTACATCATACCATGGGCTTTGTGCTCACTCCAATTTCATAATAGGCCCCATTCCTGAGGAAACACCAATTCCAACCTATGTTGGACTGTTCTCCCTTTTCCTGCAGCACACCTCTGGAGGGCTTGTTTTTCTTTGTGACTTCATCTACTCGAACACATGAGAACAAGAGCTAATTTTACATACTAGTGGCTTAAAAGAGTTAAAGATCCGGCCACAAACAAGGACAAACTGTTGGCAGCGTGTCATAACAAAAATTAATGAGCAGACCATTACACATGCAGTACAGCAACCTTAATTCTAACAACACAATTTAGATATTTCCCTCCACTTACAAATGGTCGTCTGTAATGAAGTAGTAAAACAGAAATACAAATTATTTGTACCATAAAGTTTGTTTGTTTTTTTGTTTTTTTTCCATGAGGAATCCTGACATTCAGAACTTCAGGCTACTTTAAACACTCCATTCATGATTTTCTTTAAAACAGCAATGTGTTATGATCTCCAATCTTACCTCTGGTTACAAAGCTGACAGGCAAAACAGTCCAAATGGTAAACATTATCTCTGGCTCTCATCACCATTTCAAAGGCTGGGATCAGTTTACTGCAGGCTGCACAGTTCCCTGTTGTACCAAAGAGCCTGAAAGACAGAGAGCACAGACAGAGATTAACCCACCTTCTCTTTACCTTGATGCAACGAAGAGCAAACAAAAAGCAAAATGACAGCAAGAAATGCTGCAATGGAAGAGGAAATAGGCCAAAATGGAAATATGTAGAATGTTATGCTCAAATCTTTCTTGGCATTCACTTGGTATTTTAGTTAATGAGAGGTACAAACATAGATCTTAATTCTTGGCTAATGATCTAATTAAAATGATCACATGGTTTTAATCTCCTTCTTCAAAGGATTTCCCATTTACACATTGAAGAAGCAATGAAAACAGGTCTGAGGCAAACCATCTGAACTGCTGAAAGTTTTCCTTTTTCAATACTAAAGTACCTAATGAGTCTGTCTCCAACCAAAGCCAGCTGGATTTTCACACAAGAGGCTACACACTAAGACATTCACAAGGTAAAATATATTTCTCTTAAGAGAATTTAGACTGAATTCCTTCTCTCTTTTTCTTCACTTTCCTCTTTGATTCAGAGAAAAGCCCGGTAGACATAACCTTGAAGAGTTAACTAAATGTTTCACACTGAACAGACTCGCGGTTCAAACCTCAGCGCAGCTTGTTTAGGCTGATTAGATAGGAGCTAAACGATAAAGGTCACAAACAGAAGTAACTGGTATAGATCTCTTTTCTCCACAAAGCAAAGGAACCTCAAATACTTTTTCCAGTCAGATTTACATTTCCATTTTCCAAGTGCCTGCCCTTATGTTTAATTTGGAGATTCTGAAGCACAGATAGATTTATATATTCTGCAGCAGGAAAAGAACCGCTTCACAGCTTTGCAAGAGGGGATAAGGCAACAGCAGATTGTCATTCCAACAGTATGTTAAACACTTTTTCTCCAAACTTGTTGAGCTCAGACGGAGGAGTCGCGGTGTTGATATTCTGCCTCGTTTATGCTAGTCCCATTCAGTTGCTTTCACCTTGTTAAAGAAAATGTCTATCCAGCAGCTCTGCTTCTAATTAGGGGCCACTGCCCCAGAGGAGCAGGAGAGACAGAAACAGACGGAGAAAGGTTGTTATGTTCCATGAGAGGGATTTACAGGGTGTTAAACTGAGACATTGTTACAACTGGTTACTGTTTTAGCAAAATAAAATAAAAAAAAGCTCTCAT
>OMNM01007569.1:4924-20550 GCA_900302745.1 Parablennius parvicornis
GTGTGCCAGTGTGTGTGTGTGTGTGTGTGTGTGTGTGTGAGTCCTGCTCATTTGTGGGTTAATCGGCTCAGTGAATAGTGAAGCCAAACAGCAACTGTGTAAACTGTGATGTTCCTCTGAAATAACACGACTCCTGAAGGGCTGCACATTTTTAAGCCTCTCAGCAGAATAATGAATGGGCTAATGTTTGAAAATAAGGCAGAAAATATTAAGATCATTGAGAGAAATGATTAGAAACTACAATTTGTTTGTGGATTCCTGAAACAAAGTGCTTTTCCAAGAAAGTTCAAAGAGTATTATTGCAATGTTAAGACTCATGGATGATGAAATAGGTTGAAAAAATAAAACCTTTTGTTTAAGGAAAATATTTATTAGACTGTATTTACTAAAAATCACCCAAAAAAGCCCATTGGATGAATCAGATTATGTCTTATTAGAGTATTTATAGGATTATTAGTGAACAAAGCAACAAAAACAGAGGAAAAAAATTATACTGAAGAATTGTACTGTTTTCACTCTAATTTTTTTCTCTCCATTCAACCCATTTACAATAATGAGATTGTTAGTGTCAATATGAACTGAACACCTTCATTTCCAGAAATGTTTGATATCTACAGCTTATATTTGACTTATATTTCAGGGAGACAGAGGAGAAGACTCCACGGTGACTGGTGGTCCAGTAAGTCTTCTTTAGCATCATTTCCACAAGTGGAAGCTGAAATTTTAAGCATGTTTCAGGATTTATTGACGGCAGCGGTTGAGTCTCTTTTTACAGGGCCCCGATGGAGATAAAGGCAGAGACGGACTTTCTGGAGCTGCAGGACTTCCAGGCGCAGATGTAAGTATACTTTTTCCTCCCGGCTGATAAAAAAGGTGTGGATCACAGCTGGATGAATCTCTGCTCAACAAAGTGTTTAAAGAAATAACAAAAGCCTCTGTTAAGTTTTAATCTATGAGCTGATTGGTTTTCAGCCCGGCACTAAGAGGATGTATTGAATCTCTGGATGACTTCAGATATTCAGGTCTGCTGCTGTGTGAGCAGTTTGCTTTGGCCTCTAAGTGAGCAGAAATGTTGAAGTTAAAAAAAAAAAACCCCAAAAAACCTTGAATAAATCAATCCACCTATTTAGGGGAGAGTTTCGAAAGGCTTCCTGACACGAACAGGAGTCTTTTTGTGCTGCCCAGAGATGGCTGACAGGAGAGAAGTGTATGCTGGTAAAGGCTGTGCAGAATGGCCGCAGTGTGCTCACCGTCCACTGTGGCCATCTCGAAACAGTTGGCCAGATTCAGAGAGTCATGTGGACTGAAACTGTGAGAGTTTAATGACTGGAGCAAATGTTTTGTACAATCATGTCTTGATGTGTTGAAAAACAAGAAAAGTAAAGTGAGACCAGATTCTGAGTTAGTACATCTTGTTATCCAGGTGAAGCTAAATGAAAGATGGAAAATACACAGCAAGGATCAGTGTTTTTAAAAGTGAAGGAAAATTGATCTGAGGAAGATGGAGCTAAGATGGTCTGAGAGAAAAAAGTCTGCAAATTGATTTTTTTTTTTTTTTTAATTTTTCCACTGGAGCAGCTATAATACATTGATATAATCAATCACACTGACCCATTTCCACATGCTCTTGAGCTTTTCCCATGCCTGTTCAGTAACCAGCTGTGGAAGCAGACTGAGGGTCACTGGATTTGAGGTTTACAGATAATCTCATCTACATGCCCCGGTGTGATGGCTGTCAGGAGGTGAAGTCCAGTGTTGAGCTCTCAGAATAGAAGCAGGTGAAGCTGAGCTTGGCTGAAAAGTGAAAACTGAAAAGTTTCATCTCATTTAGGTTGCAGCAAAAGAAAGACAGTAAAAAAACTTATAATAAATGTTGAGGATAATTTTCCCCTTATGTTTAGTGCAAAAAAGAAATGCAAGTGCATTCTGAATATATCCCCCCAAAAATTTAATCTGGAATCTTATCAAATGTACATCACTACAGTCTAAGGCCCTGTTTACATGTTTCAATAGTTTCAAAGTAAAAATTCAAAACGTTTGTTGTGTTTTGGAAGTCCATTTACAAAGAACAATGGTCAGAAAACGCAACTTTTTGAAAACACCGGGGGGAAATGTCACTTTTCTGAAACACTGATACTGCACATGCAGGGGATATGAGTTACACACCCTGTTCTAGCATTGGCTTTAAGGCCCTGACTCATATTTAAAATATCTGGACATGCTCCCATTGTGCACAAAACCACCAGCCATGTGATCATTACCTTTGACTAATCACAAATTTACCAAGGAGTTAATATTTACAACCGTTTATCAGTAAAGCGGTATCATTCAATTATTCTTGATTTCTGACAGTCTGGCTTAGACTTTTAGAACATTGTTTGATAATTTTTAAGTCAAACAAAGTCTAACAAATGTTATGAGAGGCAATCTGCAAACTCAGTACATGGAAGTGATTCCTTCATGATATCATGTAACAGTGGTTAGCACTCCTGCCTCTTTGAAAATTACCTTGCTTCATTCTGTGTGTGTGTGTGTGTGTGTGTGTGTGTGTGTATATACCCTGCATTTCACCCACAGTCAACTTCAGCCTCCAATAATTTTAATCTGGAAAAAGCTCATTTCCCTTTTATTCATACAGAATCAGTTACAACACAATGGACTAGTTTTCATCACTCTCAGCCGAGATGTTATGGACATGTTTAATTTCTGAGTTCAATATTGGGAAAATAAACTCCAGTGTTATTGGTACAGGAGGTCAACTGAATGACATCTACATACTAAGACAGTTTGCTTTGACTGGAAACTGCAGCGTTTGTAGATTTTCATCTCATCAGCATAAACAAACCTATGATTCCTCCATCATTATGGTTGATCTGTGAAGAACTATTTACTATGTCTATACAGTGAAATGACCAGTGAGGTGCCAGTTAATCATTTAACTTTGAGGCCATTATTTTTGGGTGCTGGATCATTAATACAATGGCTTGAATATTGTCCAGCTTTTCTTCATGCACGTCTTTAAAAGTCATGTTTGTATTTTGTTTAACAAACTTACTTAAAATACATAGAACTGAGCATCATTTGCATGGTTATTCACATTATTGCAGTGTCTTCTGAGGACACTGCTAATGTGAAAATTAATAAAGAAAAATGTTTTGATCCTAACACAGAGCCCTGTGGAGCTCCATATCCGTCTTCCTGATCAATGCTATCATACTAAATACCCATTTCTGTTTCCAAGACAAATTTAAAGGTCCCATATAATGCAAAATTCAATTTCTAATGGTTTTTCAGTGGTAATATGTGTCCCCAGCCTGTGTATGAGGCCCAGATGTGAAGAAAGTCTCATGATCCTTTCTTGCTCTACTTTTTGGTGAATGTGTGCTTATACAGGAGAATGTGGATGTTCACTTTGATCCTTCCGCGGAGAGATAAAAACTTACTTAAAAATTACTTATATGCTGAATAAATTCAATATAACATAAAAAAAAAACCGGTAATAGTTAGCCTTAAAGTTATAGCAGGAGTTAGCATTAGCTATGTGGTAGTAACAGTAACTCTCAGTTAAATGTTAAACTTCATGATAAAACAATGCTTTAAAAAAAAAAACAATACAAAGAAACCTCCCTGTGATGTTTCCTGGACTTTGTGTTTCTCTACAGGGACCTGTTGGGCTTTCCGGTGAGGTCGGACCAGTCGGGGTAAAAGGGGAAAAAGTAAGTCTGTCATTAAATCATTTTATAAAACATTTTATTAACTATAAGTGCTGATTTGAAGAATTTGGCCACTATGACTACATGAATTAACTGTAGGGCTTTGTTGTGTTTTCAGGGGGAACCTGGAGCTCGTGGGCCTGCTGGAGAGCCTGTAAGAGCAAATAAACAGTCCCTGTGTATTTATAGTCATCATTTATATCCCACTGTAACAAACAATGCACATTGATAGAAAGATCCTGCAACGAAAATACCTTCTTAAACTTTGCACTTCTTACTAAAACATTTTAAATTTACAAAAAGTTGTAATCTTTACAGAGATTGATTATTATTGATGAAACTCAGTTAAACCATACAAAATCTTTTTTTTTTTTTTTTTACAGGGTGTAGGACCTGATGGTCTGGATGTGAGTATTTATAACACAATATCTAATCTTTGAACTAACATTTATGTGGTTTCATTTGTTGCTAACAAATTGACAGGCTATCTAGATTCTGAAATTTAAACTTGAACATTCAGCTACAAGTTAGGAAAGCTATGTTCTTTAACTTATGGATTGATTGTGTTGTGAATTAGATAATTACGTACAGAATGTGTATTATGGTCCTCAAAGACTGTAATACTTACAACAGGATCACAATAGAATGTGTTGAGACAAACAATGCAGTGTAGCAGAGGAAGGGGGTATATGGATGAATTATACATTAAACATTTTAAGATTTCAAGATTGTTTTTTAGCCACCAAGAGTTAAAATTGGTGGGCCACAGAAGATGTACATATCACTTCACTGTCAACAATCATAATATTCTGGACATATATTTATTGTTTCCTTCAATACAGTAAATAAACTATTGAACAAATTCCTGAGCAGCACTATTTTAGCTTATCAAGTAGTTACATTTATTTCAGTTTTTACAGTGAAAAGACATCAAACGATAAAAGTCAAATCTTCCTATCACCTCATTTAGTTTGATTTCTTTTGAACATTCCTGGACATCAACACACCAAAAGAAACTAAAAGTTTGAAGGAAATGACATTGTATGAGACAATAATGTCAGGGAATGAGGTCACACTCTCAAACAAGAAAAATAAATGTTTGTTAAGATCTTATGAAAATCCTCAGTTTCAGTGTGAATTATATCATTTTGGAAGTGACTGTTTATCTGTTTGAATATGAGGGGTGTGGTGGAAACACAAACATCCATTTGATGGATAATAAATATATGTTATTGTATTTATTTCATGTTGACAGCATTTACAGTTACTAATCCTTTGCTCGCTGGTAGTTTAAGCCATTATGACCCAGTTTCTTTAAGCTGGAAATGTCTTTTTGAATTTATTTGAATTTGTGATGTTTTTAGGTCAGCTTCTTTTAAAAAAAAAAAAGAAAAAAGTAAACAGTATTCCCCAGAAAATAACCCACGATGTCAATATTTTTTTTAAATTAAATTGAATTTTTTGGTTGAATTAAGGTATTGAGCTTGTTTATACCATGTACTTAAGTTTAAATAATCCTCTGACAATCTGGTGTAGAACATCAACAGTTAAAGAGAAGCTTTTTTATACCAATCAATTCAACTGTTTTGAACAATCCATGTGAAATGGTAGATGATAAACCTATAGTGAGATTATATGGGGATAACAGTTGTGGTACACTTATGTCACTTATGGAAACTTAATCCGCATTAAAAACACGACTTGAGTTGAAAACCAACGCAACATGAACAGTATGAACCATAGAGGTGCAGTGAGGGTGATCACTCATGAGACTCAAATTTACAAATATAAAATTTTTATATGAAAGTTCCATCTTGCACATTAATTTGTTGGCTTATCAGATTTATTGGTATACATATAAGTATGATGGATATCAGAGGTTAAATTAGTTTGATGTGCTTGTACATTTATCTATTATTAATTTGTCCTTCCTATTCTACCATTTGAATGTCTAATGTTAATTTATTCAGACATTCACTTCTTCATTCTTTTGCTAATAACTGAGCTTCTTGTTGCTTCTTTTATATGTTTAATCAACAGTGAATTTATATTACCACCATTTGAAACACATTTTGTTTATTGGCTTGATGTTGTTGCACTGAACACAATCATAACACAAGAAAGTAGAAGCTAAAGTTTGTGTGGGATTTCTCAGTAAGAGGGAAGGCTCAACTTATCGCTGCCTCGCCTCACGTTTCCTCTCTACTGGACCGGGAAATACAAACATTTGGTCATAAAACTCATTGAAAAATTAGTATTGTAGCCTGTATCTGTAGCACATGTTGCCCTGTTGTGTTTTCACAGGGTATTCCAGGTACTGACGGGCTGCCCGGGGAGCTGGGAAAAGTCGGACCCCCAGTGAGTTTTTCACTGCTGTTCTTCATCTATGATTTGATTTCTACCACATTGTTATTTTGCCCATGAAGCAGCGGGATTATTGCTTCCATAGAATCATGTTTATGTAGCTCTTGAAGAATTAAAATCTTTGCGGTCTCACAGGGAGTGAGAGGCAGAAGAGGTCAGGTCGGTCTGCCCGGTGCTGCTGGTCCTCGGGTAAATATTACATCTTCAATTTGAAGCTGCATTGTACTGATGAGAGAGAGATTCATGTCTAAAGGTTAAAGAGGAAGAGGCAGTTTTGACAGACTTTGATACGAAATGTGTTTATTTTATTGGTTAATCATTTCTTCAGGCCTGAAACTTTATGCAATGTTTATTTAGTTGTAAATCAATATAATTTGAGTTAAAAATCTTCACTTTCTTCTCTCTTAGGGGCCTCCAGCTGTTTATCAAGGCGAGGCCCTGGTAAGTAGATTTGTTTGCTGTTTTGTTTTCTCATTTAAATGGAGATGTTATACAGAATATGAATTAAAGGGCAATTAAATTATCCTCCACCCTCTTCAATAAAAAAAACCTATATAAAAAGGCAAAACAGAGGGATTAAATAATTTGAACTTGTGGTACATTTTTTAAAAGTTGGGAAAACATCAAGTTGTGTTTTATTTGTGTTTTAGAAAACTTTTCTGACAGTGGGGTTGTACAATTAGAGCTCAGGCTGGCAGGCACATATTTAATAAGATTATTTTATATAATGTACTTGCACAGATTCAAAAAGAAAAACACCTTTGCTTGCAAATTGGCTTGATGGTTCCTCATGTTCAATCTTTTCTTCAATGCTTCTTCCATTTGAAATCATAACAAATTATTCTTCTTTACGGTGTTTATGTATGTCAGTCCAGTGTTTTAAGACTACTAAGCACAACATTATTGCATCCACACACAAACATGACAAAAATCACTTTCTCTGACATGAATATTTGCTTCGAAGCAATTTGATTTGCTTTTGCTCGCAGATCAGGGGGTCGCTGTCAGTGGAGCCCCCTAGTGGCGGGGCTTTTCCATGACCTCAAATAGGCTGTTGTGTTTTTCAGTGTCCCAACGCCTGCCCTTCTGGTCTGAATGGATATGCCGGACTTCCCGGAATGAAAGTGAGTGAATTTTAGATCAATTAATTGATTTTCAGTTGCCACAATATTTATTTGATTCTGTTTATGGTTTTTAACATTCACTGTTTATCTGTAGGGTCATAAAGGAGTTAAAGGTGAATCAGGTGAACCTGGACGACAAGGACACAAGGTGAGCTTATTTTAAAGATTAAAAAAAAGATCCAAATATAAAGTTAAATTTCCATTGTGGACACAAACCTGCATTATGTTTGGACTAAGGGTGAAGAGGGAGACCAAGGAGCGCCTGGTGAAGTTGGAGCTCAAGGACTACCAGTAAAATATTCCACTATTCTCTCAAAACTGGATGGCACTGTATTAAAAAAAAGTAATCTGCATAGAAAATAACTGCAGACAGTGAAACATATTAACACTACCTACCACTGTCTGCTGAGTGCTTCTAGGGCCCCGGTGGACCAAGAGGCCTCCCAGGAATAAACGGAGCCAAAGGTGACAGGGTGAGACGCCTTGCATGAAGTACCAGCATGAAGTTACAGTTCAACTGTTGTAGGATTCGTCAATGACTATGATATCTCTTCATTTTAAAATGCATCAAATACCGTAATTAAAACACATTTTAACACTTGATGTGAGGAAAACTTAAAAGTTTACTTTCAATGCTTTACTTTGACTCAGGTTTAGATCCTCAGACACATTAGTATGAGGGTATTTTAGCTCTTAGACCACATTTAGCCCAATTTCATCTTGAGTGGACTGGACTTGAGTGGACCCTGACAACACGGCTTTAAGGTTAATATTAGTTTGCTAGCTTTCATGGCAACATCACTGACATCTCAGCTCGAGTCTCGAGTGTTGTGTTGTGCCCACTACTCTGAAGAAACATGTTAAAAAATTGGTTTATTTTTGTTTACCATTTGCTTGAAAATTTGCATGAATTGGAGCCTCTTGTGTGCTGATTTTCAGCCCACAGGCCTTATGTTTGACACCCCTTCATTAATCTGATGTGTTTTGTTCTGCTAGTGAAGCAGCTTTAATAACAATTCGGGAGAAATGGATTTTATCTCTCCTGTTTTTAAAGCTTTTAAAGTGATTTATCGTTTAACTATAAATCACTTTATAGTTTATCTACTGAAAGATTTTAAAAAATATGTAATGGGTTAAAATATTAACTCAAGACTGGAAGAAGTCACACATTAACTGGATTTTCTAAATGACACCATGATCTGAATCTTCAAAACATACCTTTTTCACCTGGTTCCTCACAGGCAGGCCCAGACTCCAAAGTTTTGTTTTTAATCGAGACTTGGAGTCTTGGATGTAGATTTTTTTCAAACTAAGCCACCTCAGATTCTTAATAACAGATCTGGATTCTTTAATAGAGACTAGGATTATTTCTACTCCATCTGGGATTTAGAATACCTGGATTCATCAAGCCACAGCTGGAGTTTTTAAAACAGGCCCAAACTCTGTTTTTGGCATCTTTTATCTCCTCAAAGACTCTGTTAACTCGAAGTGGACGTAGAAATAAACTTCAAACTATTTAAACGAGCGCATTTCTCAATAATTTTGGTAGAACTAACAGCAGATAGTCTGCTTTAGTCTACCAAGTAGTAACACATAAGAAAGCAGATTAGGAGTTAATTCCACCCAACACATGGCAGGCTGCTCTGCATACAGGTGACCTCTTTCAGTCTCTTGCACTAAGTTCTCCTACATTGATCACAGCACAGATTCCTCACATTGTCTCTGGATTCAACAAAATCTAAAGTCTTCGAGTTTGGAGGTAGACACGCACTTCTCTCAAAACTCTGTTTAACAACCTCTTGCCAGTTTTCTAATGGAGATGTCTTGAGGTGTTTGAGTCTGTTCAGCCTGAAATCTGCCTCCTCAAGACTGAAGACTTAATATTCACTCATGTTTGAAGACTGCTGCACTCCAGGAATATACTCATGGAATCACACTGTCTTTAATCTGTAAACAGTTTTTCTGCACATGTTCAATAGATGGACAATAAGAACAATGTTTCCTCCATTTTCTCCCGGGAAATGGTAGTTTTATAGTTGACAGTCACTGTAATAACCATCCAACTTGGCCGTCTGTCTATGTACTCCTATTGTTAATGTTTTTGGTGTATTAATCCCTGCACGCAAGCAAACAAGCAAACAAGCAAACAAGCAAACAAACAAACAAACAAACAAACAAACAAACAAACAAACAGACAAACAGACAGACAGACAGACAGACTACATCAACCACTAGTGTCCGAGCATGAAAACTACATCGTTTTCAGTGACTCTGCTGTTTCAAAATGTTTCTATATAAACACAAAACTTTTCTGAAACGAAAACTCGAAAACAAAGCGTTTTCATTCGAAACACTGTCGTGTAAATGGGGCTGAAAATTTCTCTTGAAACGTTTTTCTTTTCCTTCAAAAGCAGTGATTGTAGCCTGATGGTGAACTTTGACGACATTATTACATTATTAAGTGAAACATTGAGTTCAATGTTGCTGTTATGTTTTTGTACCAACATTGATCAAAATATACATTAAAAAGAGTGCAAGTTACAGTATTTCCATTTTCAAAGACACAGTCAATGCTTCAATTTATTCATATTCATATTTGATTCACCTTTTTTTGCAGTCAACACAATAGCTAGTTTTAGTCTTTAACTGAAATACAGTATGAACATTGAGATTTTTTCCAAGATAGAAATTGAGTGTATTGGTAATTATAAATAAATGACTCTGTTGTGTAAAAATGACAGATGAGGATGTTTATCTGAACTGGCTGTAATATCTGGAAGTCTTTGATTATCCTTTTGAAAATACTTTCAGCTTTGTGCACTTTTCTTTAATGTCTTTCGCATTTCTTTCTTTCTATTTTTGTCTGCTCAAACAGGGGCCACGTGGAAAGCCCGGCGATTTGGGACCGCAGGGAATCCAGGGATCACCAGTCAGTAGAAATCTCACTCAGATCTCTTTGATATTTTGACAAAATGTCAGTAACAACTGAGGTTCGTTTCAGGGAGATGTAGGTCAGAGAGGAGCAATCGGAGAGACCGGACCTGCAGGAGTGTCGGTAAGATCAGACCCCACATGCACAAACATCCATCCTGGATCCACAGGTTTAGAAAAACTGAGATCAAAAATCACTTAACAGATTAAGCACATTCAATTAATTTGTGAGAGTATCTGTGTTGCAGGGGGAACGAGGTCCGCAGGGAATCAGAGGACTTCCAGGTCCAAAGGGAGAACCTGTGAGCATCACGTCATCTTAATAAAACTAAACACTCACTTTGCTCCATCCATCTCTCCTCTTCTCACGTCCTCACATCCTCCTCACATCATCCTCACATCATCCTCACATCATCCTCCCATCACCTGCATAAATATTTGTTGTTCAATCATCATTAATGATTCAGTCTGGCTTCATAGTTCACCATCTTTCAGAATGAATCCTACATTTTATTCAGAGTTAAGATGCTTAAAGCTACTGTATCACCATGTAGCCTTTAATATTAGCTTGCTCTGAGGTGGCACATTATATATTACATATTGGTTAATACACTTAGTGTATATTCTCTTTTATAATTGTATTCTATTTCCGGTGATATTTTGGCTGATATTCTCTATTTAAAATGTTACTTTTTTGGGGGTGATATATGTACACCATAGAAGGGCAATCGAGACATCTGGTTTCCACTGTGTGTTGTATGTAGCCGACAACAGAATTTACAATAAAAAGCAATTTTGACTTTGATTTTCTGGCAAAGGAAGCATTGATTTACATCTAGAATGCTGACATTTAGAGCTGCATGGTGGTCAAGCGGTTAGCACGTTCACCTCATAGAACATCTCCAGTTTGATTCTGGGATAGCTTCCTTTGGGGGTTTGAATATTCTCCTACCAAGGTCAAGCATTTGAGTGAAATTGGTGACTCCAAATCAACTGTATCTGTGATTGTGTGTTTTGACTGTGATGCACTGATGTTAGCTGAGTTGGATGAAGCAGTAGAGAAGATCCAGGTTGTTACTGTCATTGAACATGTTCTCTCATCAGGGCCTTGCCGGTCCGGATGGTCGTGAGGGGATTCCCGGGCTGCCGGGCTCCAAGGTAAAAACTGTCTGTTTTTATCATTTCTTTCACAGTAACAACAAAAAAAACAAAAAGAATGTGAGAAGTCTGCTCGTAGGAAGAAAGTCAGCGACATGTCAGGTGTTTGAATAAAGAGGATTCATGAACAAGAGCAGTTCTCTTTGTCTCCCTTTGTAAAGACCTTTTTCATTTTTTCAGGGTCTCCCAGGAAAACACGGGGCTCCAGGAGACGCAGGTCCTCAGGGTCTTCCTGTAAGAGACTCCACAATCTGATTCATCACTAACAGACCAGCAGCCACTTTGTCTCATCTGAAATGTTGATGTTTCCTCCACGCAGGGTATGCCAGGGTCTTTTGGCCAAAAGGGCCACGGCGGTGTGAAGGTAAAATGAACTGCAGATCTTCTTTTAGAACATGCATTGAAACATCTAACCAAACCAAACTGACCCCCTCCCTCTGTGTGATCAGGGCGTCACGGGGGATCCCGGCGTTGTGGGGCTGATGGGATCTTCAGGAAAACAAGTGAGTTTAAAACAAAGTTGCTCAAAGAAGAGCCTTGATGAATGTATGAATGTTAGAGATGCTCCTGCAGCACGTTTCATCTGGTTGAAGTTCTGATGGTTTATCTTCCAGGGGGAGCGCGGTGAGCAGGGAGAGGTGGGCCCAGTCGGACCCAGAGGAGGACCAGTGAGTTTCTGAAATTCAAGAATACACTTTGTACATTCAAAATGTACCATTGCACCTCATGAAACACGCTTACATCAATCACAGCTAGTCGGTGTCTTTCATGACTTCCAGCAAATCTCCGACTTCCTGCACCCAGCTGTGAGATGAACCGAATGAACAGACACAATCTGATGCGTTGAGAGCTGAACTGAATGTTTTTTCTGATGAGCTCAGTTCTTTAAAGATCATATCAGATGATAAAACCTGATCGGAGCAGGATGACAAACAAGAAACTGCAGTCAGAACATGTAGAGCTCAGCTTGTCTTACAAACAGATTGTTCACTCTGCACCATTTATCCAATCAATTTCACATTTACCAACGTCTGCACAGAAAACTGCTTCTCTCAACTATAAGGGCCATACAGTTGCTTTAAAAACACCTGAGGACTTTCCTAGTATATGAAAACTGCGAGATGTCTTAAACTTGACCCAAATAAAGACTGAATAGAATTAAAGGAAATGTGTTATGTTATGGAAAAACATTCTTTTTTTGATCAGATTACAAAAGGACACATTTTCTAGAATATTGTCAGAGTGGTTGGAATACGTCAGGCCTGTGAGATCACAGTTTTTCTAAACCCACTGCTATTTGAATCAATGCCTCATCTATCTTTTTCACTTATTTAAAAAGGTACAAGAAATAAAAAAAACAAAAAAAACAAAACAAAACATATATATCAAATGTGAAATAATTTAACATGGTATATAATCAAAGGTTGTATTTACTGATCACTGTTGTGGGTCATTCGTAAAGCCTGTAACAGGCTAAATGTGAAGGTTAATGTGTCTTTAAGGACGGTTATAAGGCACATCATCTTGTGTTGTTGGAATTACAGACGAATGATTATGTCAGAATTTCTATCAAGATAATATCCACTATAAACTGAAGCAAAAAGAAAAAAAACTGTAAAACATGAATTGTTTTGGATTCATTCTCATCATATTTGATCTTTTTTCTTTTCAGGGTGCACGCGGGGAGAGAGGACATGATGGACCTCCAGGACCACCAGGAGCCCGGGTAAGAGCTCACTGAAGTTTATTACATCAAAAATCACCTTGGTGCTCTGGGTCCAACTATTAGAACCAGCCTCAAAAACCTTGGGGTTAAGTTTGATCAGGCCATGTCTTTGGAGGGCCACTCCCGACAGCTGACCAAAAATTGCTTTTACCATCTGAGAAATATCTCTAAAGTGAGGAGGATGCTGTTAAAACCAGACCTTAAAATGATCATACATGCATTCATTTAATCTCGCCTTGATTACTGCAACTCAAATTTCAGTTGCTTCAAAAAGAACATCCTCAGCAGACTTCAGGTCATACAAAACTCAGCTGCATTTTGACTTTCGACAGGTTCACCCAAAACAGCCCACATCACCCCCATTTTATCAACTCGTCACTGTCTCCCAGTCAAATTTCGGATTGACTTTGAAATTTTAATTCTCACTTTCCGGGTGTTGCACGGTCAGGCCTCTCAGTACATTGTGGACATGCTGTGCCCCTACACCTCAGGGCACAACCTACGATCTTCAGGTCAGAGTCTCCTGAAGGCCCCAAAGACCCGCTTTAAAACCCGGGAGGGCTTGTCCTTTCAGGCTGTAGCTCCTAGGCTAAGGAATGACCTACCCCTGTCCTGTTTTCATACATAAAGCAGCATCCAAATGGATCCAGAAAGGAGTGGACGAAAACATAAAAACTCAGAAAATACACTTGTTCAGTGTCATTTTCTCAACAAGTGACTCACAGAAGCTCAACGACTTTAATTATTTTTTGTACATAAATCTGAAATGGGAAAAACCCATAGGAATGAAAAACATTAACTAAATCATTTATATCTCTTTTTCCAAATAGCCATGAGGTTTTGTGCAGCTTCAACCTCCTGCACAATCAAACTAACATGTCACCATTAGCAGCTTTTCTTTATGTCATTAAACCTGGAAGGAAAAACAACATGATTAATCTGAGGCTGTTGTGGGAAATGAAAACTGTACCTCATCTGGACTGAGAAACTGTGAAAAAAGAGAAAAAGACTTTGATGAAGGTTGAAATCAAAGGGGCAGAACTTAAAATACAGTGAAGCTGTGAGTGGATCTGACAGTGTGACTGAGCTGAGATACAAGAAAATACTCCAAAAGTCTGAAAGTAACATGCAAATACAAACAAGAGGCAACAAATCACACATAAACCACACAATCGCTCACAGCAGAGCAACGACAACATGTCAGGTTTTTAGTTCTTGTTTGCTGAACAGTCCTGAACATTCATCGTTTAGTTTTTTTAATGATGCTCTAAAACTTTTGATCAGTGTGTGAACTGCAGGCAGCTCAGTTCAGCTTCCAGATGTTTCCACAGTGAAACTATTCAGTTGAGAAGGAAGTGATCTTTGACTTAGTATGGCAATATTGTGAATATGAAGATCTTTCCTAAAAGAGGAGTCTGGACAGGAGCAGATTTTGATATAAAACTTTGAAAGCTTTTCAGTACTAATGAAGCTTTTCATCTTGGAGGTGTGACACAGCTTCAACCTGCATGGGTGAGTTTTCTTTAAGGCCCCATTTAAACGTAGACATTTGAAGTAAAAACCCATTGTTTTTTTGCATGTTCAATTCAGAAAAGTTTCATGTTTCCATGGCATCTGTTTTCATGGAAACAACAGAAACGCTGAAAACAATTTTTCAGTGTCATGAGAAAGTATTTACTCCCTTCTCAAATGTTTTCTTTTTGCATATTTCTCTACTTTAATGTTTAACGTTATCAAACAAATGTAAATATCAGACAAAGCTAACCAAGTAAACACAAACTCTAGTTTTTTAATGATGATTTATCAAACGAAAAAGAAACTATACAAAGCTATCCATCACTGTGTGATAAAATATTTGCCCCAGAAACCTAATAACTGGTTGTGGCCCCCTAAGCAGCAACAACTGAAATCAAGCATTTTCTATAACTGGCAATGAGTCTTTCACATCTTTGTGGAGATATTTTGGCCCATGCTTCTTTGTAGAATTGTTTTAATTAAGCAACATGAGCATGAATTTCTGAGCATGAATGGTATTTTTAAGGTGTTTTTTTTCCCCCCCAGCTTCCCCAACAATATTATTTGACCGACAGCCTTTCAATGTCAGAACAGATTTTACTTTTGCAAAAGGAAGAGATTTGGAATCTCCTCCTATTGCTGCCTTTATTGGAAGCTGGCATGGTTGCTGGACATGGCTTGGAATGCTCAGAGAGAGAGGAGAGAAAGAGAAGAGAGAGGGCGGCGGTGCAGTACAACAGACAATACCCTTGTTGATGATATATGGACACAGCGTTACCAAACTGATCCAAACACTTCAACCATTGTCACGTCAAACCAGCCTGAATAGAATTATTGACCAAATATAACAATGAGTTGTTTATCAAACAAGTATGTAGCAAAAGAACAGATACAAGAATATGTGGTTTTGACATTTCAACAATTGATGGCAGAAAACAAGCAACACCAGCAGCAGCAGCACATCTCATTGATGAGGAATAGGAAAGTGTGTGTGTGTGTGTGTGTGTTTGTGTGTTTGTGTCTGTGTGTGTGTGGTTTGCCTACTGGGTGTGGCTAGAACTGTGGGGAGGCCCACAGCAACACACCGAGACCCAA
>OMNM01007579.1:5695-17639 GCA_900302745.1 Parablennius parvicornis
CCCCGCTCTGCCCTTTGCAACGCCATTACACTTCCCACCATGCCCCAGTTTTGCGCGCTGATGAAAAAGCGCCCCCATTTAGCGACCCGCACCCAGTCATGCATGTGGTCTTAATTATGATTAAAACACTATCATCACAATTACAACATGAAAAGCCGCTGCCACATGCTACAACAGACTTTTAAATGTGCGGGAAGCACTTTTCTAATTGGACGGTCGTGTCAGATGGCAGAGTATCAAGGCAGCTCTCTAAAACCTCTGTCAACA
The DNA here is from genome assembly GCA_900302745.1 of Parablennius parvicornis. Taxonomy (NCBI): domain Eukaryota; kingdom Metazoa; phylum Chordata; class Actinopteri; order Blenniiformes; family Blenniidae; genus Parablennius; species Parablennius parvicornis. Next base: position 5,963 of record OMNM01007579.1, read on the forward strand.
ACTGCACCGCTGACATGGCATCTGGACGGTACACGCTGGGATACAAGGTCACTTTGGATAATCATTTCAGGAGGTTACAATATGTTTGGAAATCAAACAGTGCCAAAGGTAAAAGCAACAGTGCAATCACCAAAGGAAAAAAAAAATCCAGTAAAATAAAACCCACTCGAATAAATTAGAAACAAGAGAAAAAGTGTTTGATGGAACATAAACATAAATCAAAACACAAAGATATTGACAGCATATACTTACGTGTGTTGTACATAAAAAAAACATTTTTACATTTATTTGATCTTGCGCAGTAGGGCTGCACAGTTTAGTTAGATATATCGTATTGCTGTTGAGAACTGAAATCATGATGACGCAATAAATAAACCATAGGTGTCAAGAAGAAGGACTGTGGGCCAAATCCAGCATGCAAGAGGCTCCAATTGAAACCACCAATAAACTTAAGTATGAAAAAGAAATAAGTAAAATAAGTAGCCTCAAAGCCATGCAGTCATGGAGAGTTTGTAAAAACATGCATGAAAACAGCTATAAGAGAAGTTTTTTGGGACATTTCATTGAATCAATAAGTTGCTTTTATGTTGAGATTATACACATTTTTGGTTGCAATTGCTTGGTTTTGTGAAAATCTAGATATTTTCATCATGTATACTCGGCGCCATAACAAAGAGAAACTTTCAACTTAAAAGGTTATTATGTCAATATTTTTACTAGTCCGGCCTACTGAAGATAAAATTTGGCCATTTATGGTCCCTGGGACACCCCTGAAATAAACACTTGATTGTAAGTTGTTAATGTATTTTTTCTGCAAATAAAAGTGTCATTTTCCGTCGTGGGCACAATTTCAATGGCATTTCCTTTTTCTCATCACGTGCTCGTCTGCGGTTCCCACGAGCAGCATTTCAGGAGGGCAGCAGTTTATTGACCTTGCTCGTTTTTTGTCATCCCTACATTTATATTTGTACCTCTGATGACCGCCCTGTCATCAACATGCTATACCATCTCACCCATTACAAATAATTTAATGTCTTTTACTATAAGCTATGTTAAAACAAAGATTTCAGAATACACACAACCAACCAAAGAATGCAGAAGCTAATTTCTCATGGCATAACACATTGAACCTTGAAGCTGATGCATCAGCAGTTCAGGCTGCTGCTGGTGTAATGTTGTGGTGAAGATCTTGGTACATTTTGGACGCCTTGTTATCAATTGAGGATGGTTTAAAGACCACACCCATCCCTTTATAGATACATGGTACCAACTTCTGATCACTCAAATTATCTGAGTTTGGTCGATGAGTTCACGATACTCCAATGGCCTGCACAGCCTCAATCCATAGAGCAGTTTTGGAATGTCACCAATATCACTGTATGACCTGAAGTTGTATGAACTTCCTGATGTGGAAGGATCCAAACAAACATTTCCAATAAATATGCTTCTTAAAACCAATGACTTCATTGTGTAATTTCTACTCCCCCCAAAATGTGGTGTAACTTCAATATTTTAGCAAGACTCAGGTCATGAAAAAAAAAAAACCCCAGCATAAACAGTTATGTAATGATACTCCCAAAACCACTTGTCAGTAGAGGCCAAATATGAGAAGAATTGTGTTGTAAGCAGTGATTCAGGAGAGGGTTGCATAAGCATCTGTAAAAATATAGTGGGTGGAGGAGAAAGTGAGCCTTTCCATGAAACCTGGTGGATCCTGAGCTCAAAGGGTTTAAAACAGGTAAGTCACAGACAGATAGATAGATAGATAGAGCTGCTGTGCCTTCATGTGACACTACATGGTGACATATTTTAATGATGAGAGGATGCTGTGTTTTCACTGGCTTGAGGGAGGAAATGACACAATTCCTGCACAAACTCTTTTTTTCCCCTTAAAAGTTAATTCAAACCAGATGTATGATCCACAGCAGGAAACAATGGAAGGAGCTGGTTAAAGAGCATATATGAGGACTGCCATGCAAACACGAGGTCTGATCATGTTTTGTTTTTTGTTTTTTTAAATATATATACTGAATGATCGCGACCACGTGAGATCAAACCGAGCCAGCGCGCATCGGCGCGAACTCACCACGCAGCTGCAGGTCACTATGGCCAATAAAAGGCTTAAATGTCTTCAGTAGATCTGCGTTTTTCACCCTGCCCGAGTCGCCTCCGGCCGAGTGGAAATAATCCAGCAGCGACTCCTCGGTCACATCACCCATCTCTCTCTCTTTCTCTCTCTCTCTCTCTCTCTCCCTCTCTCTCTCTCTCTCTCTCAGGGGGGGCGCAGCTTCTTCTCTGATCGGATTATTATCCTCTATTCAACTGTTCTTCACTCGCTCCCAAAGCTCTCCTCCGAGCTAATTTGTTGTAGTACATGTGTAAACTTCACTCCACCCAGAAGAGCTGACCGCTGCTGCTGCGCCTCCTCCTGTTAACCCTTCACACGCCGCGCAGCTGCAGAACACAGCTCTGCAGGGCACTAAGAACTCTGGTGGAAGGAGTTTTGTTCTTGCTTTATAGCCTGATTCAAAAAGCAAAAGTAGTCATAGAATAGAATAGAATAGAATAGAATAGAATAGAATAGAATAGAATAACTTTGTTATTCTCAAAGGGGTTCTTATTTTTTTTTTTTAGCAACATTCAAAGCACATTTCCTCCAAACACATACCCGATTACAGTATGTACACCATATGGGTGTCAAACAAAAGGCCCGTGGCCAAAAAACAGACCGTGAAAGGCTGCAGTCTGGCAAATTGTTTAAATTTCAAAGAAAACACTGACTCATTGACTCAACATTGACAGAAGAGTAGTAGACACAACACAACACTGAGATCTGAGCTCAGATATCAGTGAAGCACGAAGCTTTGTAAAAACAGACATAATGCAACAGCTTTCGGAGAAGTTTTTTGAACATTTCACTGTATTTTGGACCACAAGATTTCAATAAATTCGTTTTATGTTGAGACTATAGTCAGTTTTGGTAGCCATTGTCTGGTTTTCTGAAACTATTGACATTTTCATCACGTATATTCTGCACCACAACAAAGAAAAACGTCATTGTTTAAATTTGAGGTTTATTATGTCACTATTTTACTGGCCTTGTGTAGTTTTACGAATATTTTATGATTGTATTTGTATACATAATCTGTTGATAAGCTTTCCTTTGTAACTGTTTAGTGTAAATGAATGAATGAATAGAACATGAAAGTTCAGGTTTTTGTAAGCTGAACTGGAACTTAGCCAAATTATTAAATATAGTCACTATCTTTCCACCTCATGTGGTTTACTCATAAAATGGGTGAGTATTTCATAAGTTTTCTAATGTACTTTGTCTTTTCAATCAATATTTATTACGCAGTTCAAAGGGGTCACATATTCGACAATTGGGTCAGCAAACCACCGTCACCATAGAAGATCCAAATATAATCAAACTGCTCTCCAAACTAAAAGTTATCATTGGTTGTCGTGCCAGACCTACATGGTGTTTCGCATATGGGTCATAAGTTTTAAAGCGACGATGACCCCCCACAGTGCAGACCCCTGATAAAGAAGGGGGAGCAGTCAGCCCAGGTATTAAACACACAACACATTGTCAGATTAATTGTGTGATTGTGCTGTAAATATTAAACGTTAATCCCTCGGTGCTGCTCCGCTATTGCTTCTTGTCAAACGAGTCTCCATTTAATTTAGAAATGAGCGATTTGTGTTTCATGTTCCATGCTTGCAGCCCTAAGAACACAATATTGTAATTACAGTAAGCTCCTTACACTCTGATACAATTATTGAGGTGAGGAGTTTATATTGTCGCGTGGAAGTTGGACCTTATGCTCTTTCAATTTAGAAAACAACACAAAGAAATTGGATCCTCTAACATATGCCACATCTTTGTGGGATGAATTTATGCCACCATAGAGCAGCTGGCCAGCAATACATTTATCACCTTTCTCCTGCAACGGATTTAGTGGCGCACACACACACACACACACACACACACACACGAACACACAATGAGTCTTGCGAAGGCGTCCAGACAGATCAGCAGTGGAGGAACTCCACTCATCCTTCTCTCAGGTCAGAGTACCAACACAACAACTTAAAAGTATTTAATTACTAAAACAGCTATGCATTAACCCTTCAAGGGGTACATAAGTAGTCTGAAATAAAAGTAATTCTGAATATCTCCCGTCCCGTCCTTATCCTTACAATACATCCGAAACAATGTTTACAAATGATTTTATAGCACTGTATTCATCCCCAGAGTGGAAATTCTTTCCCATCTGTAGCAGCCACACAGAGCAGCACTCAGGGGCAGATGGGGGGTCCGAGGGTCCTGCTCAGGGACCCTCAGTGCATAGTTTTTGGACTGTGGGGGAAACTGGAGTACCTGGAAAAGGAAACCCATACACTTTGGAAGAATATGCTAACGTAATAAGTAGTCCTGATTTGTTCTCCAACATTAAAGAATGATTATGTAGGAAAAGGTGTCCCCCTTGACCCACAGAATATTCATGTAGCTGCAACCATCATGAAGAATTCATGACTTTTTAAAGACATATCCACTGCTTCATTACTTGGTTTAGGACACAATGCATGGTCACTTGTACACCATCATATGAAATTCAGCCAGAAATGTTAAGAATAGCTCAACAGTATGTTGGATTTATATCAAATTATGATGGGAAACAACTGCATTGTCTATAAAAACATTTTTGACATGTGATTAACTGGACTATTATAATTCATTTCATCAGTTTATTGAACTCCAGCTTGCACACATTAAGACCCTGAAGTCCCTACACAGTCGAGGGAAAGTTACAGATTTCCTTTCACTTTAGGTGACGTCTCAATGTGGATACCACCACCAGGTTAAATTTGCATTCATTACCTCATTTGTTTTTATGTTTGTGCAGGTATTCTTTGGGGACAGAATGCATGCAGAAAATGAATCTCAAATGTACAGGAAAGAACATGATGGGTCTCAAACCAGAGAAAGACCAAGATCAGAGCTTCCCAAGACCAAAACGTTGAGAGAAAAAAAACACCTTTGAGTACTGAAACACTAGACACAGCATTATCATTTTAAAAGTACATACTGAGAGACAGTAAAAATATAAAATCGAAATGCAAATAGCATTTTTTTAAATTAAAGTTTACTATTAACTATTCACTTTTTTTTTTTCCAAAATATGTTTTAACCCTAGCTTCAGGAAGTTACACACTTGCATTTATCAATTTGTTTTAGTAATGCTTAACAGTTACCTTTATATTTTTGTATTAGTAAAGGTAAAATAACTCATATCAAAAACTTTCCGACACACTGCTCGTCATTTTCTGACATCTTTAATGTTAAAACCACTGAATTGTAACAAATAATAGAAATTGTTAGTTTTAAATGCAGCTTTTCTTGGTTCTTGGTTTCACTCCTCCTGCACAACCATTCTGGACTCTGTGGCTCCACTAAAAACTAGGCGGCACAAAACCAAATCTGAGCCCTGGTTCAATAAAAAGAACCTGGGCAGTCAGACGGGAGTGTTGCAGAGCTGAGCGCAGGTGGAAGAAGGATAAGCTGCATGTTTCTTGGCAAATTTTAAAGGAGAGCTGGCTTAATTATCAAAATACTGTAAAAAATGCTAAAAGGGAGTACTTGTCAAACATAATTTTGGATAACCGCCATGACTCACACCTGCTTTTCAGAACTATTGATTCTGTTTTAAATGACCCACAGTCTGCTTTCCCGGAATCATCCCCTGAAATTTGTGAAAAATTCCTGCATTTCTTTATTGTCAAGGTTCTTGCCACCAGAGCCCTGATTCCAGCTTCAGTCTCTGATCCCTCTGTCTCTGCTCCTTGTCTGGTTACATTTGAGCCAGTGACATTGAAACATTTAGAGGAGGTGGTTACACATATTAAGCCCTCAGGTTTCCCCCGGGATGCTATCCCTCCTCATTTTTTGAAGGAAATCTTTTATACCATCGGGCAACTCATCCTCTCTATTATTAACAGCAGCCTCTCTTCTGGTGTTGTTCCTGCATATTTTAAACATGCATTAGTGACGCCCCATCTAAAGAAGCCAGGCTTTGATCAGGCTGTCCTGGCTCACTTCAGGCCCATCTCCAAGCTTCCTTTTATTTCAAAAATTTTACAACCAACTGTCCACACACAGCTTAAGGACTACTTAGAGGAGCACAACATTTTAGAGGCCTTTCAGTCTGGTTTTAAATCCCTCCATAGTCCATAGTCAGCATGACTCAGAGTTTTTAATGACATCCTCCTGGCTAACGAAATCGTGGTGACCATATGGTTCCGGTTCTGCTGGATCTGATTGCTGCACCATAAACCATGACATTCTGTTGTCTCGGCCGCAGCACCTGGTGGGAATCTTTTTGGCACTGCCCTGGACTGGTTTAGGTCCTACCTGACAGACAGAACCATGTGTGTCAGCCTTGCTAGCTCTGAATCCTCCTCTGCTCCTCTATCAAATGGGGTTCCACAGGGCTCAGTTTTAGGGCCCCTGCTTTTTTTCTTTGTATCTTCTGCCACTGGGTTCCGTGCTCCAGGGGCACAGCATCTCGTTCCACTGCTAAGCAGATGACGGCCAAATTTATGTCCCGCTAAAAAAGAAAGATACCTCCTCACTGTACCCTCTTCTATCCTGCCTCGCCGACGTCAAAGCCTGGATGGCTTTGAACTTTTTAAGCTTTAATGAAGGCAAAACTGAGGTGATGGTGTTTGGGTCCAGTGGCTCCTGTAAACCTCATTTTGACTTGGGTCCCCTGGCTCCATATGTGAAGCCAGTGGTTTTAAACCTGGGTTTTAACGTGGACAGTGATTTTAAATTGGACTCTCAGATTAGGGCAGTGGTTAAGTCCAGCTTCTTCCACCTCAGAAGGGTTGCAAAGGTGAAGACCATTCTGGCACATCAGCACCTTGAAATGGTAATCCATGCTTTTATTAAATCCTGGCTGGATTACTGTAATGCACTGTAATTTGGAGTCAGCCAGTCCTCTCTCGCACGTCTCCAGTTAGTCCAGAACGCTGCAGCGCGCCTTCTAACTGCAGCACGTAAGGGGAGCACATAACACCCATATTGGCTGCTCTCCACTGGCTGCCTGTGCATTTTAGGATTCATTTTAAGATTCTTTTATTTGCTTATAAATCTCTGAATGGTCTCGCCTCGTGCTACCTCTCTGAGCTGCTCCGACCCTACACCCCAGCTTGGTGCCTCCGTTCAGCTGATCGGCTGCTTCTGGAGGTACCGAGGTCCAAACGGAAGCTCAGAGGGGATAGGGCCATTTCTGTTGCAGCCCCTCTGTAGTAGAATGAGCTACCACTGCCTCTCAGACAATCCCCTTCACTATCCACTTTTAAAACCAATCTTGAGACACATTGTTAATCCTTGGCTTTTAACCATGTTTGAGACTCTGTGCCTGATTTTTTTGTTGTTAATTTTATTGTCTGTTTTACCTTCTTATGCAATTTTTACTCTTATTGTCATTTTGTTTTGTGTGGAGCACTTTGGCTTCAGCAATAGCTGTTTTAAAGTGCTCTAGAAATAAAGTTTCTTCTTCTTCTTTTGAACAGTTTCTTTTTTATATTTTCAGCTTGAAGAAAATTATTCTCAAAATATGGGTTGTCTTAAAAAAAAATCACTCTTGTTTAAACTGTTATTGATGTCTTCTAGATTGCACAAAACTGTTGACTGAGTTGCAGTGCTGTCTGAGCTGTCTGAGAGGACCTCTTCCTCACCCTCATTACCTTCACCACCCACATATGGATGCCTGTTGGTCTGCATAATGCAGTTTTCTGGGGTCCATGGGAGCAGAATAAGGGGGCCAGATGTTCCTGAGCGCCCCTGTGAAGGTCACAGCCACCAGTCTGATGGCGATGCCTGGTTGTGATCGAGGGCAGATGTTCCCGGGGTTATCCATTCCATATGGTCGCCACTCGTCTGTGGGCCTTTTCACAGCACAGTGCTTGTAAATACACCTTAGTTTTCTGCTCTCTCTCTTTTTTTTTTTCTACCCCTGTAAAACATGTCCCAAATCCAATCACCTAGTCCCTTTAAAGGGGATGATGTTGATGAATGGGAATGTGTAGTGGTAGTAGTGACCTATAAGCCCCTACTGAGATTACAGGCAGGCAAACAGCCAGCCAGCCAGCCGGGCGAGTGGGCCGGGCCTGGCGGCTGGGGCACCGGGGGAAACAGCCAGAGCTTAAAGGGGGATTGTTTAGATAGACAATGGTGTCTACCTGATTTTAATCCCCGCTCAGAAAGAGTACAGGGGGATTGCCAGAGTTTAATAAATGAAAGTGCTTCTATAATCAGGATTTGCCAAAGTGCCCCTTTGTGTTAATCGGACATTTTTACAGCATGGTTTTTGACATCTGCCACAGCAAGTGGTGTTAACCCTCCACTGCCCCAACTGCATGCACAGAGCTCTGCACTCTGCACCAAATTCAATTTCTGCATGATTTGGTTAATTACTTACATTTTCTTGATATTTTACTGAGATGCAGCATCAGTCAGAGGCTCCAGATTGGTGAGAGGTCGGTGCCCTTTGACCTTTTTTAGATGGAGCTACGGGACGCAGGTGACCTGCGGACATCACCAACTGCAGTGAATCCCCATTAGTTGCTTAATAGAGGCTAATAGGACAACGATGTGTAATTAATTCATGGCCAGAATAGAAAGCTGCATTTTAATAATTAAAGTCCAGCGTATCAGCGATAAAGCATGATAAAATTGTTTTAAAATCAAGGATTACAACAGTAAATCCCGACTGGCCAGATGTGAGAGCGGGAGGGGCCCCGCTGTTCTCTGAGGGGCCAGATTAAACGGGAAATCCCACAAGACCGCACTGTCTTTTCCCTGCAGCTTAGGTGCTTGTGTGGACTCAACATGCTGTAATCCACCGATTAGCTGATATAATCACCTGTAAATACACCTTGGCTATGACGCTGCCGCGGGCCAGAAGGGCCCCGGCTCTGATGGACACGCTCAGGACCACTCAGCCTGAACTTTGTGGGAAGCGCACGCAGACGGTGGGCTCAGACGGACAGCTGCACCAAATATGTGTTCTCACCCAGTTCCCAGAAACCCGAGGAGAACAGATGAATGCTCATTGAGTCTAAATCAGCCAAAACAATGTGGCTTATATGCCTTTTTTTTGTTTTCAAGCAAAATAATCTGCCTTAAAAGGAGAATTTCTTTGGATTTTTTTTAATGTTTGTCAGTCTTGTTTTCTCCACCTGGTTTATATGTACACGATGCATTAAAAAGAAGTCTTCATAGCAACCTTTAAATTGGAATTAAACATTATCTTTCAATGAACTCAATGCAAACAACAAATCAGTTTATCAGTGCTGAAGCTGTGAGTCACGCAAGTCATCTTCCAGTCTCTCTGCATCTCTGTCCAACCTGCTGATGACATCCTGTGACACAAAGACATCAGTGGCCACTTCTGAGCACATCCTGTTTGAAGCCTTCAATGGCGAGACGCTGTTGAACAATTGTTATGTGTTGTCTTGATCACATGATGTCAAAATGGGAACAGGATGATGAGGAAGGCGGTTTAAATACTAACTCTAATAGAAGCTGGAATTTTATAGGTTGAGAGATGGATTCAAACACCTGTTTTGAATTTTGCCACAAAGCTCTTTGTTAAACAGCAAGTTGTGCAAAAAGTACTGAAAAATTGAACAGCTGGACATTCGAATGTTTGGAGAAAGTCACATTACATTATCCTGTAAAGGTTATAGTGTATTCTAAGTTCATCCTGAAATTTCACCAGAAAGTCGAATGCCCTTTACTTTTTGCAAGTAGTATTTTATGGATGTTTCTAACAAACAATCTAGATTACTCTCCAGATGTATTGTCTTCCACCTTGGCACATAAATTCTCAGTTTAGAATGAACAATCCAAGCACAATTTCCACATTATATGAAAAGTCAAAGGTTTTCTCTGCATTTAGAATGTAAAGCAGATCCGACTCAAAAAGAAATCACTATCTGATAAAACTGTGACAAATCACATAAAACTGCCAAGAAGTTTTTGGTTATTCTGATAAACAAAACAACATCAACATGTGCCACCTAAAAGCGAAAGCATGAAGCCAGTCTGGGGAGATTTCAGAATGAATTTGTAAACAAAAATTAAGGGAAATATTTACATTTAAAAATACATGAAAATTATGGCTTCAAAACCAGGCTGGACCTCTATATATGAAATTTGCTTGTTCTAAATGTGCGCGTATGGAATCCTCCATGTACCCCTCCCAGTCTTCACTTTTTTTTTAGGTGTATGTGTGGCCCTAAATTGCCCCTGGGTTCTCTCTTTACGATCAGACCATCTGTACCTCCACCATCAGCCACCACCACCTCGGTGCAGTAATTCGCTTTCACCTCCCTCAACCTTGTGCCGACCTCCGTCACAAACACGAAGGAAAAAGAACAGTAAGAGCAGTTTGTGCTGTTTTTTTCTTTTTAATGCGATGTCTTTTAGGTTCAGCCTTTCACTCCATTACATCGGATTAAACCATTAAAAAAAAAAAAAAGGATTGTAAATTATTTTAGCTTTTTCTTTTTTTTAAATTTGTGTAAGACACTTTAAAGTAATTCCTGAAACAGGAAACACATAATTTTGGTTCGTCGCACATTAATGCCTTGCAAGGAAAAAAAACCCAAAAAAAACACAAATTATTATGACTACATCAAAAAAATTTACAAATCATGGAAGCAAACAATATAAACAATATCTTATATATAAAACATAGCAGGCATAATAAATATTACACATAAACAGAAAATAAAACTAAAAGTAAACAGAGTTAACCTATTTGGTTTTTTTGGGGGGGGAGGGGCGATCCTTGGAGTAAGGTTAATAACGACTCATCTGAAAAGCCCAATGTTAATTTCTTTTTTAATCTTCCCAGACAAAAACCTTTCAAATAAAGCTCTGCAGATTCACTCGTTAAAGAAAATCCACCCCAAACCTTTTTTTTTTTTTAACCTCTTGTTAAAGTTGCCAACCTAACAAAAACACAGGTAAATTTTTTTTTTTTTCATCTTTAACTCAAGTTTTCTGTGTGGCTTTCATACATTGATGCCTCAAGCAATAATATATGTAGTGCTGGAAAATCCACAAGTCACCCATATTGTCCTTTATCCAAGGAAGCATCGTATTAGTTGAACATACCAATCGAAAGATGAACAATAAGGAGCGAAGTCCTCCTGGCTGTGATTGGCTGCATTGGACCACTTTGTCTTTGGGCTACGCAGGTTCTCCATCTTCGGGTCGGGTTCGCACATTAGCTCAAGATGGAGATCAGATTTGGTTCAGTCAGGAAGCATACGCACGCGCGCACGCACACACTCACACACACACACACACACAAACAAACACAAATTCACTGTGTGACTGTAAATGTAAATTCACTCTTTAGTGATTTCTACTACTTTACAAAGATAACTGTGCAATTTTTTTCTTGAAGCAAACCAGGAGTAGTACAAGTGTCAGGAGGTCGTCCTTGGTGCAGCGTTTCCTTTAAAGTCACGTGGAGAGAGCCATTTCAAGTTTGCCGCTCTTTGACTCAGGAGAGGTGCAGGATTTGGCTCCTATTAAGTTTTCGGGCCTGGACGTTCACTTCTTGCCTCTTCCTGTAAGGGGCGCAGTTCATAC
>OMNM01007579.1:17934-33224 GCA_900302745.1 Parablennius parvicornis
AAAAAAAAAAAGCATCCGGAAGGGAGAAAGCAGTTAGAGAGAGAGAGTGCATTCATGTCGTAAGAAATGTAGTCAATACAAGTGTTGTTTATTATTGTCCAGGTGCTACCGGTTCGTCGTGTGGAAGAGTGGTTATACCTCCCTGGAAATACAAACAAAAAAAACTGCATTAATACAAACATTCGCTACATGTACTAATGGATTCATTATAATCCTAAAACGGCTTTTCAAAAATCTGAACTTTTCGTCTTCAGCTACTACATGCAATATGTTTACAACTGAGCAACACATTAAATCTTTCAATATTCTTTTTTTTTTTAGATTTTATTGTTCTCTGGTCACAATTAGGTCCATTTCTAGCTTTTGTGCTAAGCTAACAAGCTGCAGTTGCAGCTGGATAATAAGTGTATAGCCATTAGTTTATCTCTAAAGACAAAGATACATTTACAAAATGCCAAAAAGAGGAAAACTCTTAATTATATCAATAAACACTTGTATATTGTAGAACAATTCATGTGTTTTTGTTTTTTAAATTGGGCAAATATCAGGTATTTAATAGAAGTATCTGTAATTTATTAATTTATCTCATTTGCTTCTTTTTATTGCTATTGCATGATGATCTCTTAAAACCTGGTAAATCCAGATTTTAGATCATCTTCCTCCTTCTAACTGATGTAACTTGAGTGAATAAACCCCTCCCCCCGGCCTAATTGAAGAACAACGAACAAACAAAGAAGTAACTAGTTACTTTTTTGATAATACCTAGTAATTTTACAACTTTTGTTACAGAATATAACACTGATCATGACATTAAACTGCATGCAGGAAGTAAGATTTTTTTTGTATCATATCAGGCTGTTTTAATGATTTTGTGAAATCTATGTGAGCTGGCGAGGTGGTCTTAAGCCCAGGATGACAGAAGTTGACACTTACGATGCCGTCAGTGTGGAGTTGAGGACGAGAGTGGTGCGTATCCTGTACAGCTGAGCGAGCGTCAGCTTCTTGTGTTGCTGGTTTGGAGATTTCCTCTTTTTGGGCAACATTTCCCCCGAGTCAGCCATTTCCGCTGACTCACAGGTCTTATCTAGGCAGGCGGCCGTTTCCCCATCGGAGCTGTTGCTGGAAGACTTGTCCTCGCAGGAGACAGACTCTGGCCTGTGCAGGGCCTCGGCCCGCCTCAAGGTGGCGCTGAGTTTATCGCAGGTCAGGCTGACTGAGCAGCAGTCCTCGGGCTGGTCCGAGTCGTCGGAGAAGGGCTCTCTGCAGTCCTGACCCAGCTCTGTCAGGCTCCTGCTGTGCGCTAGCGACGCCGCGTCCCTGTCGGCGTGACGCGACTTTTCCTGCCCCTCGGAACTGAGCGAGTGCGTGTGGGAGACGGGCGTCTCCGTGTGGACCCGCTGCAGGAGGTTGTCCTCGGAGCGGGAGAAGGGTAGAGAGGACAACGTCTGCAGGCAGGGGACCCGAGATTGAACATGAGGCCACCGGCGAGGTTTGGAGGAGGACGGCACCACTGACAGCTGGGACCCCAGCGATGCATCCTCCTCCTCCTCCTCATCCTCCTCTTCATCTTCTTCCTCAATGTCAGCCTGTTCGTGCTCCGTCTCCGGACACTCCCTGTCCCCCTCCTCCTCCGTCTCCTCACCCTCACTCTGGCCAGGCTGTGGCCGCAGCTCCCTCAGGAGGGACTCGGGGGAGAGAGTACCGTAGGCACTGTCCATGGAGAGGGAGCGACACTGAGGGTCCAGCGCCGCCTCGTCATTGTGCTCGGAGTAGATGGCAGAGTGGACCCTGCGGGGGTTCGAGGACTGCTTAACCTCGGACCGCTCGGACAGCGGAGCCACTTCAGAGTCTTTCATGGAAGAACCAGTGAGATTCATGTTGGAGGCAAGAGGCTCCTGGTGGTCCCCTGACTCATCGATGTCCATCACTGAGAGCGTCTCCGTGGAACCATCCGATAGACTGAAAGGACAGGATCATTTAATGGTTTAACTTTTCATATCACACCTCAGAAGGACGGCTCATACAAGACAAACAAATTTCTCAATGTGAATTTCTGTGGACAGAAATGTTTGTTTTGCTTCCCACAACTTTTCAGGCATGTTAATCAGATATAAGTGGTGTGTGTTTATGTATGTATGTTGATAAGTATATTTGGGTATATTTAAACATAGATTTATTTTTGTATTACTATATTTTCATAAGATATCATTTCATTATTTATTATCATGAAATGGTGCATATATTTTTGGATGTGCGTGTGTGTATGTATATTTTTTATGTATGTGAATGTACAAAATATTTGAATGTCACATGCAAGAAAAAAAACAAACAAAAAAAAAACCTATGTGAAGAATGTGGATGTTTAATTAACCCTGAATAATACCACAAAGATGAAGATCAAATAATTTCAATTTGGTTGATTTATAATTTTTTAAAAACAACCCAGTAACACAGTTTAGGGGGATGCTGATAATACACACACACACATATACACACATATATATATGAAAATATAGCCAAATGACCTTTATGCTAAGATAATCTACCTGTAACTTCAGCTGACATAGCGGTATTTAGCTTTTAAGGCATTTGTTAAATCAGCCAAAATGCATTTATCATCAAACTATTCTTTCAGGTTATGTGAATTTGAATTAATATTCATTTCCACATCAGTGACTGTACCTGGAATTCTGCTGGTCCTTGTGCCTCAGGCAAGGCGAGCTGGTGGTGGAGTTGCTGCTCTCATCTTCCTCCTCCTCCTCCTCGCCCCTCGTGCATCTCTTCAGACTGTTCTGCTGCCGGACCACCTCTTCGGTCTGAAGCCTCTGCAGCTGGTTCTGAAGTGTGGACAGTTATTCATTCTCAGTAAGAATTTGAAAGCAGAACAAAACAAATAAAACTTGGAAACTGAAATTAAATGGGATGAGAAGTGGTTTCCCAACCTGGACGTTGCAGATTGCATCTATCCAGCTTCGCCCCTGGGTGGCGCTGTTGGCTTGGAAAGTGTAGGCTGCCACTGCACTCTTGAACTCATTGAGGTAGATGAGAATGAATGAACCTACAGCACAAATAAATGCATTATTAAAACTAAAATAAGGTTTGGATTTTGTTAAAAAAAAATATATATATATATATTTGATGATAGGACAGGAATTTGACGATAGGACATGAATTTGAAATGCAGCCTCGCACTCACCGGGGTCTTTCAGCTCTTTACATATGACATTGTGAATGAGCAGAGGCTGCCGGATGATTTTGACTTTCTCCACTCTTTTCACTGATTTGGTAATCAGCAGCAGATCGGTGAACAGGAAACAATAGACCTCCATCTGTGGGGGAAATTAACTATTTTCAGACATGACACAAGTCTTGTAATTCTTTGCAGATTTTACGTGAAAAGTGAGGGAATTGTGTCATGAGACACAAGTGGTGCTCATGAACCTGGGGAGCGGAGATAAGAGCTCGCTGTGTGTGAGTCAGCCTCATACCCTGCTGTCTTTCCCTTCTTTCATCCTTAGTGCTCCTTCCAGATGCAGCTGTCGCGTCTCCTCCGGTGAAATCCCTCTCATGGGAGTCATGAGGTCGAAGCGGTTGTACTCCTTGAGGATCTGATGGCAGAAAGACAAAGAGAAAGCAGCGTGATTCTCAGCCGTTAGACAAAGTGTCATGTCTGCCAAGTGCTTGTAAATCACTCCCAAACCTTCTCAACTTCTTCACTGCTGCCCTCCACCGCCTCGTAGGAGTCTATGCGAGCGGAGATGGTGGCCAGTTTCTGCTGTTCCTGACGCTGTCGCATCTGGGAGTCCACGCTGTTGATGAAGCCCTCCACTGCGACCACCTTAAGAAGCAAAAACACCAACGTGTACTGGAGGTCAATGTCGATCAAGCATGTCTGGATTCAGTTTTGTCCCTCTGTGAGCCGTCACTGCGCTCAAATTCTGGAAACAGCCACAGCTGCTAAAATTCTTCAAGATGTACGCATCATGCGGTGACTTTTCATGGACATCAAACATCCCAATAAAGAGAAAACAGAGAACTTCCTTCCTCGGAGAGCTGAGGAGGAACTACGTGGAGAGGAAGTTGTGATCTACCGAGCATCCACACTTCCTGCATCTCCGGGGGACGGCAGCATGCAAATACAAAGCACTGCAAATCATCAGACCTGCAGGGGAAATCAGCGGCCGAAGAAGCTGACCCCTCACAGTCAGCAGAGAAACACATGTTGGCCTGCTCAGCCAGGCCACCATCTTTGGTATCAGACAGCCATGCATACATTAAATAAACAAAAATATATTAAAACTATATTCAATATGGGTATTTTTCTCTATGAATACATTTAATTTGTATGTGTTTATGTCTATTAATAGTATTTATAGTATAGATGTGTTTTTTATTAAATGCATCTCACGCAACAAATTTGACTTTTTGCACACATTCATTGGCATCAAATTACTTTTTTTTTTTAATGTTTTTTTAAATTGGAAGGTGAGCTCAGTGAGTTCATGTTATATTCACATGTGTTGTTAAAAGATGCCATGCAATTCTTTAGAAATCCAGCGTCTCTGCTTGTGTTTTCTACACCCTCACCATGCTGCTGACGGCATCGCGCGCCGACGGTTCGTCCGTCTTCTTCAGCACGCTCTTCAGTAGGAGGGGGTATTTGGTCAGTCTCTGGTGGGGCTTCGCCAGCATGTCGGCCAGCTTCAGACGGTTGCACTGCTTGTGCGTCTCTGCCCACTGAAAGAAAGTCATAGACATGAGAAACGTGCCCACTTATGCCGCGCTGAAGGTATCGGTGTTTGAGAGAACTGACCGTTACGTATGTCCTGAAGAGCTCGTTGTCCCTGAGAAGCATGCGCATGTACTCCATGCAGCCCTCCTCCTCCATGCAGTAACGGATGTACGGCTGGAACCGGGAGCCAAACTGAGCACACAGACAAAGGCAGACGTCAGGAATAATGCTGCATCAGGATGGTGCGGAAATCAGATTTAATTTGAATGCACAACCATGATAAATAAATATCCTTATATGAAAGTTTTTTTATTTTTCTATTGTTTGTGCTACCTTATAGTAAGATTTACAAAACTGTGTGTCTAATTTCAAAATAAAATCAATTTTTTTTAGTTTTCCTACACAGTAAGACACAATTATAATAACTGTGAGTGTTTTAACAAAATCTATAAAAATGCTTGACCCCTCAGGAGTCTAAAATTATTGTATTATTGTTGTAGATTTTGTGTCCATGTGGTGGTTTTATAGTGCTCTATAAATAAAAATTATAGTGATATGTATATGTTAAACATAGATACAGTGCAAAATGAATTTAATCTATTTGGGATGAGGCTGTAACATAACAAAATGTGGAAAAAGTGAAGTGCTGTGAATACTTTCATCTTGCACTGTAAATTATCCTTGATAATTGTTGGGGGCAAATTAAAAATGTATGAAGGGCTGGAGTTGGTCCTTGAGTCATAGTGTGGACACTGTGTTTTACAGTGTGTTTTACACAGAGAGCATTTAAGATTGGTCACTTTTTACTACTTTTAATAGTTATAGTTCTCTCCATGTTATGAAGTGTTTTATGCATGAATTATGTTCACCAGATTTCCATTTGATTCCTTATTTCTCATTAATGTCTTATCAGTGACAGCCAAAGGGCCCAATGTGGCCTGCTGGCCTTATGATGCCCCCACCTGGGTCAAAGTTTGATAAATTAAGTTTATAATAGTTTTTTTTCTCTGCAGTTTGAGCCTCGACTGACCGTCTGGAAGCCGTGCTGAAGGT
This sequence comes from Parablennius parvicornis, assembly GCA_900302745.1. Taxonomy (NCBI): domain Eukaryota; kingdom Metazoa; phylum Chordata; class Actinopteri; order Blenniiformes; family Blenniidae; genus Parablennius; species Parablennius parvicornis. Next base: position 23,720 of record OMNM01007579.1, read on the forward strand.
CGGTGGGGTCAAGCAGGGCCCGGGCCTGCCTGGCCTTGTCCAGGACGGGCAGCATGACCTGGTTCCACAGTGCGGTGTGGAGGCGGACGATCTCCTGCACATTGCTGAACAGCTTAGCGGGCTCCACCTCGGTCAGCAGGCCGCTCTCCTGCAGGTTCAGGAGCCCACACAGGAAGAGCTGCGCGGGACAGAACACAAAGCCAATCTTAACATGACGTCGGACTAACGATAAGACATCAAAGCTCAACACTTTCCCAACATGCAGAGATAACTCTTTTTCTTTCAAACCCACAAATAGTTCATTGTGCGTCCTATCTTTTGCGGTACAGAAATAGTTTCTTCTTGCACAATGTCAGCAGACTACAGTAGCTTTCTGTGCACTCACATCAGTGATGACACCCAGTTTCTTTATGTAGGTAGCCTCAGTTTGCAGCAGCTCCCATATCGCCTCCTGCTGGTGGAACTGCCGACGGGTCAGCCTCTGCACACAGAAAAGAATCTCAGTGAGCACAGGGTCATTTTTCCCAGCATGCCTCCTGTATTGTATGGTTTGAGAAGCAGTTTAAAAAAAATCTATTAGAATGTAAAAAACTTTTATTCTCAAAAATAAAACATTTCAACTTTTTAAATGTTATTTCATCAACAGTTTGTCCTTTTAAAAAGATTTTGAAAACTTAAAAGATTATCAGACATATTCTGTTCAGCTGGGTAAACAAAAATACTAACACACAAACACATAAAGTCTCATCCCACTGAAATATGATTTTATTTGTTAATTTCTTTTTTCTTGCTGTTTCTTCTCTTTGATTTATTCTGCTTATTTGACAACTTCAGGCCCTGCTTTTCTCTTTAAGCCACATCCAGAAAACTAAATTATACCTCTGTTTATTCATGTGAAGCCCCACCCGGCCAGCACAACAGACCGATTAATATCGGCAACTGAGACTGTTATTTATTTCGCTCTGTTTTACTCTCCCCTGTGAACCAGCAATAGTGAACTAATGGCAATCTCAGAAAAAATAAATAGTTTTGCTAAATATTAATATAAATATGTGTTGCTGAAGTACGGCTTGTGGAGAAGTATTAGGAGAAATCACTCTACGCTTTTCAAACACTGATATCAGCACACTTGAGTGATGCATTTAAATAGCAAATACAAAAAAAGTTAAATAAAGTGATGACAGTGTCCCCCCAGTCCAGGTTAAGTTTGAGAGCCCTGCGTCAGATAACAGAACAGCCACTCAGTATTGTTACATACATGTAAACAAGATGAATTGGGGAATATTTCAGCTCAAAATTTTGAAATATGTGTGTTTTTAACCAACTTCATACTCACTAATTGCCATTACTATATAAGAAGTATATTACACAATTTCCAAGTATTTATTGAGTGCCACAAAGATTATGAATCCAGATATGTCGGTGATGAATGAGTTATTTTAAAGGTCAAGCCCCCAGTGAGTGATCTTTTTGACTTTGCAGTCTATTGTGCTGTCGTAGGGGAATATTTGATTTGTTGTTGATTAATGTGTTTGAGCCTTTCCATGAAATAAAGAGGTCGTGACACAGAAATGAAGAATAAACTTGTTGGCAGGGATCTGATATTTTTTTCCCGTAAGTCGTATCGTGAAAAGCTGAGCAGTCAAAACCATCAGTGTTATGTAACAGACAGTATGAGGGCTCACACAGCAGCTTGGGGCGACTCTCCAGATTAGTCCTGTACACATTAACCAGTGACGGAGGTACGTTATCATTTATATAAGCATCAACAGCTCCTCACTGCAATAAAGTGCTTTATAGACATTATTACAGGAAAGCAAACTTCAGGTTAACTATGACAAAGATTAATGATAGGGAAGAAAAAAGCCAGGCCAACAACTGTCAGCAGGATGTTTGCAGGGGATTTTATAAAGAGAAACAGTGAGAGTTACATTAAAAAAAAAAAAAAACATTTTAAATTGCATTTCTACTCATATTGTCTAAAGTAAAAACTAAACCACATTTAAAAAATGTAATTTGTGATAATTATGTTCAATAGTTTAAATTGTGTTTTTATCTTTTATAATATTGTATAGTAGAGTTTCATGTCTTATAAATTAAATTTATAAAGAATGAATCAAGAATATTACATTTTAAGTGTGACGAATAGAAATTTACATCTACTTTATAATTTGTATGCAAACTACAATGCGTGTGTGGGACTGGAAAGATGGGAGCGCACGTCAGCTGTATGCTTGGAATTCAGCTTTTACATGTATTTCAGGGTCAAGATGTGATTTTTGTGTTGAGGTTACCCTGAGGTGAAGGTTAAAGAGCGATGATGGTTAATTTCAGGGCAAGAGTTTAGAGAGGGCTTTACATTAATGAATGGTGTGCATGTTGGTGTGTCCATCCGTGCCATCATCGTCATCATCATCATCTACCTCTGAGTCGTCCAGTAGCGTCTGCCAGCTGTCCTCCAGAGCCAGGTTTGTCTCTTCCTCCTCCTCCTCCCAGGAGTCCTGGTGGAAGGAGAGCTGCCGCGGCACCCTGGGCAGGCCGAACGACGTGTAGGTCTGGAGCTTGCTCTGAAGCTGCTCCAGACGATCCACCTCCTGTGAGAACGTCACATATTTAATTAGTCTGACCAACTGTTAACACAGCGGTGGTGAGAACAGCTGCAACCACAACTCGGTATTTCTGTTGTCTGCCGGTTGTTGTGCCGAGACTGTAAGTAAAGAGGAGTGTGTGTGTGACTGTGTATTGTTAACATACAAATCCTGTCCTCAGTGGCGCCTTGATTCTTAAATCCAACGGTAGCTGTTATTCAGGCCTTTGTTCAAGCTGGCAGGCCTTATGTAGTTATGAAAATGAGCTCTGTGCATTGAGACCGTTTTAACAATAGAAGGCGAGGGGGTTGGGGGTGTCGGAGGAGGGTAAGAGCTACAACACAACAGAGCAAAATGCAACCGTCAATAACCTGTGAAAAACCCCAAAACTCCAATCAATGTACTCTAACAGTGAAATTCCTGCAAGAGGTTCACAAGTAAAATGTGCACATCTTTGAAATGTTCACAACAAAGTGACTGATGATGGTTTAACCCTGCAATGTGGAGGGTGCCAGAGGTCCAGGCCCCGGTGCAGGATCCCTGGCCCTGAAGGGGTTAAAGGGATAAAAGCAAGCTGAAAGGAGACAAGCCCAGCACTGACAGCTGACTGACAGACACTGTGTGTATCTGACAGCTGTTATTGTGCAGGATGCGAGCTGAAGAGAGGAGTGACTGTGTGTCTGGGCGTGTGCCAGCACTTTATCAAACTCAAATTTGGGATTATTACTGTTGAAAACATCTAATGAAGATATCAGCAGAAAGGTCTGACATGTTTGTGTCTTAGCTTCAACCTGCTTATGACTTCATTTACTGGACTTATGTTCTTTTTGTGCAATGAGAGGTTTTTTGTTTTTTTTTTTTCACTGTCACAGGAATAAAACGCTTGATGTTTATGGAAAACATGTATGCTTCTGGATGATTTAGCAATTTAGCAGGTAGGAGTTCAGACTGCTATCTAAAAATCAAAACAAATCAAATTTTTTCATGACAGATTTTTTTTTCTAAAAACACTTAAAATTATAAATGGTAAATGGACTTCATTTATGGAACTTTTCAACTGCGTGAGGAGTCCCGGCGGGCTTTACATCGTCACATTCACGAACCAACGGGGGCTGTTGCCATGCAAAGCGCTGTCAATCCATTGGGAACAATTATGAACACATTTTCAAGGTGTGTTTGTAACTTTGGCTGGGAATGCAAACAATTACTCAACTGTATCCTGTTTTTGTGCGTCGAAGTCTGCAAAAAGATCTGAAATTTTTTCTGCACACCATTTCTGCAGCCTTCGGCATACACCTTTTCTTTTTTTTTTTTTACTTCAGTTTAACAGTATCTTAATGATATTTAATCTTACTGAAACAGTATCCCTCAGTAAATAAACTAGAAAGAGCAGTTACTTGTATAGAATATTTAACTTATCTTTTTAAAATTTTACACTTTAGGTTGGATTTGTCCTCCTGCTGGGCCACATTTGGCAAGTGAGCCATATGTTTCACACTTCTGCCTTAAAAAGTGTTGGAAGGCACAGTTTGCTCACTACAATCTAAGCACTCTTGTTTGCAGTCTGCAAAAAGTAATTTTGTCGTGTACGTTTGAAAATGTTATTCTCTTCCTGTAAGCTTTTAAAAATTTGAAATCAAGACAAAGCTGGATGGAAGCGAAAGAGCAACAAAGGGCTTTTTCCTCCACCTACTCATTTCCAGAGCCGCAGGCAGGAAAGTATGTGAGCCAACAAGTCAGGAGACTTTGGAGGGAAATGACTTCACTATCACTCCGGGGACTTGGCCTTGTGACCCTCTCATATTGCCGCTTGCTACTGTTCTGTGGGTTTCTTAAACCTCAGACATGTCTGAGCACCACGCTTAACCCCCGAACAGCTTTTCACCCTCAATCACACCCTCCTGTCCATCGCCTAAGCGAGGGAAGTGTTTACCTTGCCAAAGGGCCCCGCTCCGGCATTGGAGCTGAAGAAGCCACTGAAGCGACTGGCGGCGCGGTTCTTCCAGCTGTCAGGTCCGGCGCCGACGCTGGGCAGGGAACCACCGATCTGTCCCAGAGCGTCTGGGGTCGGGATGTTTGTCTCTCCGAGAAACTCTGTCATGTTCTTCCTCCGTCGCGCCTGACCCTACAGAAGCAGAGAGGGGCCGTTTACACAGTGCACAGTGAAGAAGAAGAGAAATTGAAAGAACTCGGTTTGGTTGGGTACCGAGAGGGAAACACCAACGCCAGGCGGGTGGAACAAGACAAAGACCGAACATAAGAAATACACAAAGACCGGACAAACAGGAAATTACAGGGGGAATTCTGCGCTAGTGATGACATCAACAAGACCGTTAAAGCTGTCCTCGTCGATGGACACAAACAGGAGAGGGAAGGACGGCCACTTCCTCGTCGACCGTGAATGCTCATTACATCATAAGGAGCAGGAGGGAGGTTTGTTCCATAAGAACAGACGGCTAAAGTCTGGTCATTGTTCCCCGTCCATTGTTACTCTGTCAGCAGGCCCTGCCGCGCACCCTCACTCATGCCATCTCTGTCCACTTTACGAGCTGCAGCAAAGCAAACAAACGGGGGCCACCCCAGTATCTGAGGAAGCAGTTGTTTTTGTCGTTGGAGTGTCAGTCCTGAGGAATCTGCTGCTGGGGAGTCGCTCGAAGTGGGGATCGCTGACTGGCCTTCAAACACAAGGGATTCGTGGACACTGACACAGAAACTCACCAGCAAATTCTTTCAGCCCCCCCCCCCAACACAAGCACAAACACAGTGAGGTCAAACACTAATGACCAAACCTGCAGGCCTGAGACACAATGTTGTGTTTGGTTTTACCAAACAGTCCTCAAACCGGACAAGACTCGTACACAACCAATATCACTCTTTGATAGTATTTGAGGACTTTGTTGGTTTTTTTTCTGTTATAATGGCCGTTCTGATCAATGCAACTCCTGTGTGATGGCAAGAAGCTTCAAATAAGACTTACTCTTTCATATAAACTATTCTCAATGACTTCAACTGTTTTGTCCAAAAAACATCAGAAAAGTTAGCAAAACTAGTCACTCTAACCCAATAGATCATCTTCACATCTTCAGGTTTGCCAACATGCACGGCATAAAAAACGATGGAACGTTCAAGATACATCTGATGACCAAACCTGAAGAGCTGAGACACAAGAGTCTACGGTTGGTTTGACAAAAAGTAAAAACCAAAACAAAACCCAACAATACAGCCAATTTAATATTATAAAAGTGATTTTGGAGCTTCATAAATTATTAGGATTTCAATCTAAATAATCAAACTGTGTTACAGTACAAGAAAACTTTTTTACCTAATGCAAGTTCGTCTTCTGTATCATCCAAACTCAAAGATTTGACTGATTTTATCAAACTCTCGGAAGAAAGTGAACACAGTTGTTAAAAAGTCACTGCAGTTCAAAGGAAGATCCTCAAATCACACATCAGTTTAGCAATATTAACACATTTTTACTCCTCCAGATAAACACAGACAAAAACAAGCCAACACTAACTGCGCTGCAGTTCAGACAAAAGACCTTTTTGTAACTCCACTGCTGCCACATGTGCGAGAGTTGGGTTTCGCCAATCAAGCTGGAAATATGACTTATTCTTTAGTATCAAACAAAAATCATCCATGATTTCACTTGTTTTTCTCCTAGAATACAAGAAAATGGGGAAGAAAACAAGCTGAAATTCACCAAACTCTAACTGGACGTCTTTGAATCGTTCCATCCAACACCACAACATAACACTTCTACATACTCCTATTTCAAATCCTCTCGTGTAAGCAGGTACAACTAAGAAATGTCGAGGGTTTGCAGTCTAGTTTCGAGTACTAAATAAAGCCTTTGCTTATATCACCTCAACTTTAGTAGCTGTAAGTCAATCTAACTACTTGTCGAAGTCACTTTCCTCATCTTTGAATACACAGGGGAAAAAAATGCATGCCTGTACAAACAAAAGGTCTGCCATCAATCAGATGAAAACAGCTTTCATGAACACCAGTGATAAAGAATCAGTACATAGTTTTCCCTGTGTTTATGTTCCAAAATGAAATGTAAATATTACGAGGGGCTCTGGTTAAATTGTTCTGTATTGCCCACATTCCCATTTTAGGAAAACCTTTCATGGAACCACTTAACATCAGTAAAAAAAAAAAAAAAAAAAAACAAGGCACACAAGAGCCTATACAGGGGGGCTTGCATAACAAGATAGTAAATCTGAGCGGGAAGGAGGGGGGGTTGTCACATTTTCAAGTCCTTTTATCTGGTAGAAATGATCACCAACCGGAGAAGTGACTCGACTGCAAAGAGACGAGCTGGTTTTAAAACAAAGGTTTACATGAAAGGGGAAACTGGACAAATTTAGAGTCACTTCAGTGCAGAACAAACAAACCTGGCAGCGTTTTGGGACTTTTTTTTTTTTCTGTTGTTGGTTTTTCTGGGCCAAACAGTCAAGGACACAGGTGTTAGGAAGTGGTGAGACCCCATGGTCAAACATTGAAAGTCTGGACTCTGCACACTGCTGGGAAAACTGATACCTGGCTAGTTTCAGGCTGTGTGACAATAGAAATCAGGCCTGTGTCTTGATTAGTTTTAAATGGATGAGATAAAAACAGATCACATGAAGATAACTCACAATTCAGCTCAGTTTCTCCACAGACAAAGACAATATTAGAAAGTTGTAACCACCAGCGGTTTCCCACCACAGTACCAGTGCTCACCATTGAAGCCAGAGGCATGTCAAAAGTAACAAAAACCATCCTAATCCTTCAGTTGGACTCATGGATCGCAGCCCAATCCCGGACCCAGCTGCTGCTCTCTCTCAACCCGGAGCCTCCTCTCTCCTCGCTTCCACCGAGAAACACACATTCGCGCCGTCCCTTCCTTTGCCGGTTGGACTCGTGAGGCAAAGTCAGAGTGGCCACAGTGACACGGTCACGTTACTTTACACATCCAGCTTCGGACCTGAAAGCACCCCGTTCCAGCTAAGAAGGTCCGGGTCTGCGAGCCGCCTTCCTGCCGTGCCCGACCACAGCTTCCCTTTGAAGCGAGACGTGTCTGTGTCCTGTCTCGCTGTCCAAACAGTCGGCGGTGGGACTCGATCACTGAGGCGCCCTGCCTGCTTGCATTTCATACGGAGACTGGCCTGAAGTCATAGCAACCAGGAGGATCCTGCCTCATTGTGTCGGCCAGGAAAGAGGAGGCTGATCTGAATATGAGGAGGTGGAGTCAGTGTGACAGCTTGCAGGGAGCTCCCTGCTTCACGCACGCACACACGCACGCACGCACACACACAGACACTCAGACAACTGTTTGTGGAGATGCCAAACACTCTTCAGGGTCAGTCTAAACAAGCAGCACTGAAGCAAAAAAAAAAAAAAAAGAGGCCAACCAATCACTGCTTAATAAACAGACCAGACTTCTTTTTTATTTTCTTTCTCTTCAAACAATTACCTCATTAAATCTATTACAGGGTGGAGGCTTCATTGGTCCACTTTCAGTTCCTTATTCTTTATGTTGTCTTCAGGCATCATTATAGACATTATTTTTCCATTTAGGTAAACTTTCCACTGGATTTGTCTATTTCAGCTGTTTCGACATACATATGGCAAGGTTTTTTTTGTAAGAAAGTCTCTCTCTTGACCAATATTAGATTTGAAATTTGAATTTATCTAACACAGCAATAGAACAAAATAGAATTTTGGAGAAAACAATATTGATTTAACTAATAACACCAGAAAATTGTCAAAAAACTTCAATTCGGTCAGTTTTTGTGGATACATTTTTAAATGACCTTTAAGTCCTGCAAAAATCTACCAAATAGTTTTCATAATTTTAATGCTTATAAAAGCCATCTTCATTATTTGACCTCAGTGCTGTAATTTATTTGAGAAACCCATGAAAAACAACAGATACGTGATAGCTTAGAAGGGAAGCAAAGGTACAATTAAATCCGATGTGAGACAAAAATAAATCACTCCCCCAAACATTTGTTCAGTGGACAATAACTCAATTTTGCATTTCATTTAATGAACAACAGTGTAAAGTAGTAAAACTGACATTTAAAAGATTACCATTCTCAAACGTTTTGAAGATTTCATAGTTTTGAGAAAGAAAAATAGTAATCTTTAATGAACATTTTTGTCCTTTTTAACCCCCGAAAGTGGTGAATTAAATTGACTCTTAAAGGTTAACTCGCCAGCTGCCTACAAATTCTTGAAAAGTACCATGCTAACTGATGAAAACAAGGAAAGACACAATCAATAATGGTCAAAGGGGGTAAAGTTACCCTGTTTACTTGCTTATTTCAGCACATTTACGACTTCACTCAAGTAGGTAAACAGACACACGCCTCCTGTTGGAGCAGTCTGACGACTTTTCAAAGCTCAAACGAGCAGGTAAACAAACAGTTTAATTGCAGCAATGATGACGATCTAACTGTTATCTAAGCTGCGTGTGTTCAGATGCCCTCCTGTTCATTGTCCCCATTAACTGAATATTCGGAGGGGTTTGGTTTATTGGTCACTCAAAACAAGGACTTTAAAGACTGACCTGAGGGCTTAACGTATTGTGACTTCATTTTAAAAGCACATTTTTTTTTAAGCTCAACTTATCAGCTAATGAGTTAATGGAGATAATTATTGGCTGTAACGGTCAATTTTCTGGTCTTTTCCAACCCTTCAATTGCTTTTCTGCAGATATTTTTTTCACAGCACAATAAGTCTTCACCCCCCCCCAAGCAAATAGACCTTCTCTGCAAACATCAATCCGCTCTGTTGATGTCTACAGAGTAATTATGTTTACAAGAGTTCCCTTGTGCCGACCATGTAAACCTGTCAGTCAAGAAGAGCACAGAGATCCCCGGCTCTTCTCTTTACAAAGCAGCTCACTTTGGGAAATTGTGCAT
>OMNM01007579.1:33263-44578 GCA_900302745.1 Parablennius parvicornis
CAGGTTAATGATATCAAGCTTTGTCCACTCAAACTCTTATCTTATCATTTGTGGAAGTAACCTTGGCCTGAAAATGAGGAAATCTTTACACAGGACAGGATTGTATTAAAATAACACACACACACACACCCCTGCTACTGCCTATATGTGATAAGGGCTTCCCTTGATCAGGTAGGCTGACTGATGGTGGGAAAACAGCGTGAGGTCAAGCTTTCTGCACGCCGTGTTACATGTGAGCAACTAGGAAAACCACAGTTGTTGACACATTCTGACCAAATCCAGGTTACAACAGCAGCTCTCATGCATTCTACTAAACCACCAACCGGAAACTGCTGGAGGTCAGAAAACATGAACACAGACATGTCAAGACGCGTCAAGAAAAGTCACCTTAATCTAACAACTAAAATCAAAAGTGATGATCTTTTTAAGGATTAATAGAAGTGTTTGGTTGCTCCAGAGGACACAAAGATGGTTTCTTCACAAAGTAATTTAAAACCACAGTCTGGGTGGCACTCAGCAAAAAACCATTGGAATGTGAATTTGCACGGTTCTAGTCATTAAACAAAAACAAGCCTATACATTAAAAATAGTCAGCAATTAGCTTGGAAAATTTAAATAAATATATGGTGCCAAAGGGAGGAGCAACAAGTTATTGCTAATCATTCAGCAGTCTCTCAACCATTCGTCATTAACTTGTGGGATACAACTCTTCTAAAGATTAAAATTTACATTTTAAATGTATTCTTTTGTTAATTTTACTTAACAAGAATAACAAAATAGTAAGTATTAATGTCAAGTGTTATTAAAAGATTACATTTGAAAGATTGAAATCGGCAAGAATTTTTTTTTTTTTTAAATGTGACTTTTCCCGTTGAAATATTTAGAAAAAAGAAATAGTTCAAACTAAAACATAATGATGTTATAGTTTAACAAGTCAGGATTCAGTTCTTGCATGGTGGAAAGTGAAGCCAGCTGATACAACTTTTAGTAGCCCCCCCCCCAAAAAAAGAGTACATTTACCACACATTAGAAAGTGATATATTTTGTAAACTTTCAGTCATTTTAGCTCTAAAACATGTGAAAACTGCAATAAATATTGACCCTACAGCCCAGGATGACATCTTAAAATCAATTGTGGTAATTTTACAGTGTAAAAGCTTAATATCTGCAGTTTCACAGTGAAATATGACATATGACAACCATAACTTATTAAATTTGAGAAGTCAGCAAATACAAGTTTTATATAGGCTACTTCATTGTTCAGCACTGAAACATGTGACATCTGTAAAAAAAAAAAAAAAAAAAAAACCTGCATCATTACAGTTCTACTGTAACTGCATGACTGTTTCTGTTTCCAGCGATACATCCACGTTGCATTTGTATTTCCGGACTTCGAATGCAAGCTATCAATGTTCCCAGGAGAAGAATTATGATAATGTAAAGATTGCTGCCCTATAGAGATAAATGAAGTCGATATCATGTTTTGTAATTTAACAGTGCAAAACGTCCGTTTTACCGTCAGTGGTGATTTAAAAAGAAGCAATAAATGTTCAGCTAAGAATGTTGTCATACTGGAAATAACAAACATGTAAAAAAAACTAAAAAAAAACGTAAGTATTTATGTTTAAACCAGAAATCTCAACTAGGAGAGTTGTCAAATGATATTTCTGTAATGGGTAATATTTACTGGGTGACGATCACATGATTTGGGAGCTCTATAGACTATAACTGGTTAATTTAACAGTGAAAAACACAGAATAACCTCATTTTTGAATAACAAGTGAACTGAAATTGCACATTTGAGGATGTAATATCTTTCTATTTGATGGGAATTGATGAATTAAGAGAATTCGAAAGATTTCGGATTAACCTGAACATTTTGTTGTTTTGATTATATCAAACTTGAAAAAAAAACAGATAACCTACAAACGAATTGCAACTGAGAATCAATTCTGCATCCTCCTCACCTCACTTGCAGGCGATTTCGGCTCAGGCGGAGGCGACACGGGAATGTCCGACTCCAGATGCAGCAGGTCCCAGCTGCGCCATGATGTCAGGCGACTAAAACGAACCATTTTCCACAGGAAAGAAGAAAAATCCCCCCCAAAAAACCTTAGAAGATTAAAAATAAAAAGTTCTGACTAATCAGAAACAAAAGTGAAAAATCCAAATGTCAGCAAGAGTCCATTTCCAGGAAATCACAACGCAGACAGAAGTGCAGCTTTCACCTCTGACTGTCAGCCGGCGACTGCTGATATGATGAGTGCTACACACGTACACAAACACACACCAGTCATAAAGGTGTATGACGGCCCTCCAGTAAGCTCAACCTGCAGGTAGAAGGGGAAGTTCTTTGTATTCCTGACACACACTCACACACTAAAGGTAACTTCTCCCACATCAAATGGAGTTACATGTCACTGGATAAATATATTAAACTGTAATTAATCAACAACATACTATTAGCAGGATAATCAACTGAATGTCTGAGTCTTTTTTTAACTTTAAAAAAGCTCAGGTTTTTAAAAACATCATAATTACTTAATGAATTGACGGTAAACGTCACAAAATTCAAATAATAGTGCATTGTTTCTTCTTATTCTGGTTTTACTTGTTCGTAATGCTTCTTTCTTCCTGTCATTATGCTCCCAGATGAGACTTACGTGATCACTTTTTCATAACTGTTCTCAATTGACATACTTTGTGGTTACCTTTTCTTCTTTTGTTGATCTTTAGAGACGGCCATTGATAAGTAAATAAAGACTGTGGTTCCAAAGAGGAGGCACATCATACTTTTATTAGAACAGCATCAAGTGTTTTTAGAGTGTTTGGACTCGGGTTTGTTCCCATGCTGGCTGCTGTTGTGGAATGAAACATGACATTTTAAAAGGCATCTCCAGGTTTTATTAAAGACCGGTCAGCATTTTCCATCTTATTCTTGCATTTTATGATTTGTTTTTAAAAGTAACTATTTTATAAAATGCTAAAGATAAGTCAAGACTTTCAATTGAGATTAATGATATTCAATTCTAAGTTAATACACCGCTTACAAAACTATTTTTGTAAGCAGAATTTTTAATTGGTAAAAGAAGTAATATAATTGAAATACCATTAAAAACTATTGATTCAGCTAAATATGTAATCTACAAGTTTCTGAATTTATACATTATATACAATCATATGCATACTATGTATTGTACTATTCAGGCTTACTTTTTCTGCCGGTAGTACCATAGAAAAACCTAACTCGATATAAAATACAGAATAAAATCTAATTATGTGTATCAAATGCCTTTAGTTTATGTTCTACTTAGAGTAAACTTTTACACTTCATTTAGAACTTATGAATGATTATAAAGTTTATTACTGTTACTTCCTGCTCTATAAACTTAGAAAAGCTAATTTTTTGGCTTCAGATCTTCACATTAAAGACTGTGGACTCAGTTCTTGTCATTGAAAAATGTCTCTGTGTTAACTGAGTGAGATCAGGGGCGATGAGACGTCTGCTGGAGGCCAGACTGACAAACTGAGTGAATTACCGTCTCAGTGGGGGGACAAACACACCGTGTGACCTACTTTAAGAGAAAATAAATGACAGTTGTTCCTGGCACCATCTTCTGTGCTTCAAAGTGCCAAAAAACCGAGCTCAGCGAGTTCATCGTGTGAGCTGAACCAACGTGAACACAGTGGAGCTACTGATCCATCTGTGGTGGATGAAATCCCCAAGTAAACAGGAAATGACTCCACTTCTCTGTTCTGTGTGTCATCATTAAAATGTAGACTCTTTAAATCACTGTGAGTCCACTGTAGGTCTTCTCTGTGCCTTTGTTTGGTAAGATTTTTTTCCCCAGCATAGCGTTCATATCCGTTATAAAACAACACTATCTGCCTCTCATTGTCTGTTATATAACTAATGCTTCCAGCCTCACGCACCAAGTTGGGAGTTGTTTTTTTTTTGTTTGTTTCTCTTGGAACAACTGCTCCTGCCAATCGTTTAAAATAACTCAATGAAATGATTAGCTTTATGAAAATATGAGAAAAATGTGATGTAACCGAGGAGATATCTTAAATATTGTACAAACTGAAGTGTGGAGCTTTAAGACGGATGAACGTGAGCTCAAGAAAAGTTCTAAGTCAACAGTTTTCAGTTTTATATATATATTTTCAAATGTAAACACAACATCTGAGTTTGAGAAGCAATTGTAATGTTTGAATATACTGTAAGTGTCAAACGAATTGGACATTGGGTTAACTCTTGACCTCCAGTGTGTAGGGGATGTTGGTTTGAATCCTGGCTGAGGCAGGCAAAACCATTCAAGTTTAGAAACTAGCAAAGTGGAGCCGTTATAATAACAATAATAAAAAAGACTGAATGAGAAGTGTAGAAATATGGCTCATTAATTATCTCGTCTATATGAACTTTATTCAATATGTTTTAAAATCGTTGTTTAAGTAAAATGTAAAAATAATAAATAAACTACTGACTAATAGTTTCAGCTCTTTGAAAAGATTATATTCAGTAGAAAAGTTCATATAAGCAAGGATTTGGGAGATTCCACAGTGAAAAAATATTTTAAAATATCTCACAAAAGGAACTTTTTTTTTTGTTTTTTTTTTTTTTTCAAGGAAAACTCAAACTTGTAAGCTCACAAAGCCAAACAGAACAATGGTAGTACCAGGAAATTTAAGCTATAAATCTGGTTATACATCCACTAGCAGAGGGAGATTTCTTTTTTTGTGGTATTTAGTTTTAGTTGTCATCAGAGACTGTGTCTTTTTTTTTTGGTTTTACTTTCTATAAGCACCACAATAGCTTACATTAGCTTTTCCCTGAGCATCATTGGAGGCCTGAGCTGGGAAACACATATGGTGGATCCATTACCTGTCATTATTTACGGTACTCTCCAGGAAAAGCAAACTACTGTAACATGAGCCTGATTGATGAGATTTACAACGTGGGGCTCTTATCAAATAAATTCTACATGTTCATTCAACTTATTCTATCTGAATCAAAGATTGCTGTTGCGGGTTATATCACTAGGTCAACTGGCAGAGAGCAAGGATCAGCCTTTTGTAAGAGCTAACTGACAATCGAAAGGTCCCAGACCGTTCAGCTATCTTTATGGCGACTGTAAAAAATAACACGGTGAGAGATCACTTTCTGTTCTCAGGAAAGAGTGTGTCAGACGTGCGTGACCTGCGACCAAAAAAATACCACTTTTATATCTGTTGGTGTTGAAAAAAATAAGGAATACGTATGAAGTGAAAACATCCCGAGCCCTGACCCTTAATAACTGCTATGTACTAAATTGTGAAATGAATCATAGTTACTGTGGATGTTCAATGTCCAAAGCTCAGACTACTATGGAGGGAAAAAGAAAGATGTTCTCCTATCTTAAAGCAGTATGGTTCTTGGTTTTTACACGGGTTCTGCATCACTTTCTTCCATTTCTTTGGTGGATTTGTCTGATAAATGTGATTTCAACTGTAATCTTTCAGCACAATAAAGAAGGGTAAAAGTAAATCCACAAGCATGAACTACAAATACTGGAAGAATAAAAACAAAATGATTGTATTACATAATGCAAACATAATGTAAAGTCAATTTCAGAAGATTCATATTTCCCCACTAAAGACTTTTCCAGTTGCCTCGCTCGATTTACACTGGGTGAAAGTCGCCACAGATTCAGGTCTGTATCTCAGGTGGTTAGATGTGGCACAGATAGAGCAGGGCTATAAAAAAAAAAAAAAAGATTATTTGTAATTGGTGCACTAAGTTGAAGGCAAAGGCAGGCTTTATGGGGGAACTATCAGCAGGAGTGGAATGCATCTCTGTCCAATCAGGACGTTCGTCGTAAAATAATCAGTCTGCTGCCAGGGGCTATAATACGTAACGTCCGTGCAGAAATAAACTTGAAATATCCCGCTCACACACAAGAGGTGGGGATGGAGATCTGGCTGGCCGCCGCCATGCCCACCTGCATCCGGACACCTCGCACTGATGTGAACCACTCAGAGCAAAAAAAAAACCCCATTCTCTAAAAAAGGAAGTGGAGGAGCATTTCATGATGAGCCAAGGATGTTTCATAACATGTCAGCTGGCGTCGAGAGGTGGAGAGGTTACTTGAAATTGGTACTCAAGTATAATTTATAAATAAAATTTTAAAAATCGATCGATAAACTTCTAATAGGATCTGTTGGATGCAGACAGATCAGAGAAGGGTTAGGTTATTAAAATATGCTTTGTCTCTTTCTAAATTGTATTTTATTATAAAGTAACAGTACAGGTGTTAAAACATATATTTAAAAAATTTGAATCTTCAACTATAACTCAACATTTTTTTTTAATATTCAGACATGTTTCTCTGCATTTTGCTTTTCATTTGTTCATTTTCTGTGATCAATCATGTTCAGTTTTAATATAAAATGTATACCAATGGGACACTTTTCTTATATATTCTTAAATATTTAAATGATTTTTAATGCTACTTCAATAATGCTGTGACTCATTTGAAAAAACTGTCTTACGATATTGTAAATAGTGTTTTTGTGTTGTCACGTTGCATGCTGACTGAATCTGAAGCTGAACTCAGCGGCCTTCACCAAACTCTCAGAAAAAGCATTACTGCCCCCTTGAGGGCAGTTCTGGTGCTTTCACTCCCGACTTTCACGTTCATTCTTACTGAGCAGACAAGTCTTCACCTGCCATGTGGCCACACTGAAAATATTTGGCACGTTTCCTGGAGAGGAATGACGTTCTTGGTAGTTTGTGGCAACAATCAAAAAGTTAAATAGAAAACATCCACAGCGCAGCAGGAGACGCTCAGTGTGACTAAAGCTCGGCTTTCCTCAGCAACCTTTCCTGTGTTTACACCTCGGCTGGATGACTAACCTTGGTGATTTAACCTCGCAGATGGCGGTGAAAAGCTTCACCTGGGCCTCTCCCCGTTTCCCTGCCCAAAGTCACGATGACATCTGCTTACAGTCATATATCCAACTCACCTGAAGGTGAGTCTTGACTTGCCCTGAGGGCAATTAACAACAAATGGCTTGTTTAAGAAAGCAGCTCGAAAGGCAAACCTGCTGCCAGGGTTTGAAATCCCCACTATGATGCCAAACAATGCATGAACGCACTGTGGAGAATCGTATCATTGTCAATATTCACAATATACACAACGAAAAGTACATGTAGTGAAAAGAACCAAAAAACAAAACAATTAGGGCCAAATCAAAGCTGTTGTAAATGTGGTGCAATAGAAATAGCACTGTTAAAGAGTGAAAAATGCCTGTAAATCTGTAAAAATCCTGTAAAAAAAAGCCTATAGCACAAAGACATGAACCTAATCTACATAGTGTTTATATTTATGGCAAATCAAATTATCGCAATTCACGAGAGTATCGCATGTCAAACTATTATGGACCACCAATTAAATCTCAATTCAGTATAATTGTTCTAAACATAAATAACCATTAAATGTGCGAGAGGGCGCCCCAGAAAGAAGGAAGATATTTAGATTTTATGCTTGGATCTTGGAACACAACTATACCAGAAACTATTTTTTAACTTGGAATAAGGGTATCTGTCTAAAAGCAATAAAAGAACAATAAATAAAAACCTAAAATAAAACTCTGGGTTTTAGTGAGAAGTGTCTCAGATTAAAAGAAATACAAGGAAACTTTTCACTTTTCTGCCTGAAAATTTGAAATAAATGGAAGAAAAACTAAGAGAAATGAGGAGCACTTTGGTCAATTAAGTCAATCAGCTACATTTTGGTGAATATGTTTTGGTTAAGGACTGTTATCACCTATTTGTACTTCACTCTGATCTTGACTCCACGTTTCAGCGTCTCTAAATGCCATGACTTGAACCCAATGACCGCCCACCACATTTCCAAGTCAGACGAGTGCATCGGGATCCTGCAGCTCTTAGCATCTCTCATCAGTCACAGACCGGCCGCTTCCTACCGCCGAAAGGAAGCGGCGTGGTGGCACAGAGCTCTTCTGAGTGAACTCATCATCACCAGATGGGTTACCGCAGCAGCGGGTCGCAGCACCGAAAGCGGAAATCCACAAATACATTCCCGGGATTCTGCAGCGCAGATAACGGTAAATCGAAGACAATGAGCTCATAATGGCATTAGCATGAGATACCAAAGTGGCCCGGGGCTTCATGAGAAACGAGAGGAAGAGCAGCTGAAGTTATGGAAAAACCGTGGAGGGCGCGGCGAGGCTGCCAGACTCTCAGGGTGTGTCCCGTGTTTGTGTGCGGTTTTGATCGGGAGTGTCATACGACACAAGCATGTGAAATCCATTTGATCCAAACACACGACTCACCAGCAGGTCTATGCTCTCGCGCCGCCCCAAAGAGCCGTGCTCCATCTTCTCACCGCCCGGCGTGAGGATGTAGGGGCTCTGCACGCCGGAGGGCTTCATGTTGGGCAGGCTGAGCGACCGCAAGTCTTTCACCCCCTGCTCCACCTTCAGCTCGTCGCCCGGCCGTGCTGCAAAGGCAACAAAATATTGTGCGTGTGAGAGAGGGAGTCCTTGAAAACCTTTAAATCATCAAGTATTTATTATCTCCATCAAATATAGCCACTACGTTTCTCTCGAGCTTCACTTTTCTTTTAGGTTTGGAGTTATTTTGAGCCCACAGACCCGAAACCATCTGTATTTTTCACTTTGACAGGCTCCTAAAAACACTCTTAAAGATACAAACACAAAGCAAACAAGCTTAAAGTGAAAAACAACTTTGTCTGCCCACATGTGTACAGCTCATAAAGCAGACTAGAATTAACACTCACATATTTGAAGTTTTCACATTTACATCCCAACAAGAGCTCACACACTGAGCAGAAAGTATATGTATCTAAAACACAGCAGTTTGACCTTGACCTCCTTTTATCCTCACATATATTCATTTAATTCATAAATCAGCTTTTTTATTATTTTATAGTGTTATTTGTTCCGTCAATGTGTTATTCAGTTTAATTAGTTAGTTTATCAATACTTTACTTAAATTTAGTGAAACAGTTTCATTACCTAGCTTGTTATTTTGTTGGATTTCAAAAAAAAAAAAAAATTAATAGCTAGATTTTTTTCTCAAAAGTAATTATTTTGGTTACGTAATCAATTAATGATAATGTAGCTATTGGGTTAGTTGTCTTTGTAATTTCATTAAGAATGCTTAGAATGCTAAGAGTTATTTCCTAGCCTTTTTTAATAGATTAAGTAATGTACTTATTTAGAATATTCTTGTGCTATATTTATATTTGTATTCATAATGTAATGTAGTTATTTATTTGTGTTATTTTATTTCATCCATTGATTCATTCATTATGTTTTTTTTTTCCACAAGTGTGCCTTTGTGTTTATTTTCAGCATTCCAGTTTAAATGAGTGCAGATTAAACACTTGTTGCATCTTATCCAATTCAAATGTTCTTAAACATTATTACTACAGATGTATACAATTAAAACAGAACTGATGGACCACATATTACCTTATATTATTTTAACACTTCAACAGAAAATAAGCAATAAAAGAATCAAAATCAGCATGTTACCATACAAATGAATGCACAAGTGTTAAAATGACTGAAAAGTTCCTTGTTTTGCAAATTATATGTTTAATTGTGATTATCATGGGAAAGAATTATGATCAATAACTATTTTATCATGCAAGAATAATGGATACTGATTTTTAATTACCTATATTTATTAGGAATAACTACACAGAAGAAAACCAGGAGCCGATTACATTTTCAGAGGATCTACAAATTAATCACTTCAAGTTAAAATGGTTTTAAAGTTGTTTGAGGAAAAAAAAAAAAAAAAAAAACTCCAAACAACACAGATGGTCACACTTGACGTGACTGAGCAGCTGTGCAGAGTTTCCTGACCTCTCAGACTGTACATTACTCAAGCATTGCTAAAGAAAACCAATCATTAAGGGGAACTGGATCTCTTTTATGGGAGACTCACAGGCCTTTGATTCACACGCTGCAGTAACTGTAATCGCAGAGCAGCGGTGCTCTTCTTCTTCTTCTCACAAATCACGACTTCTAACTGTGTTTTCTTATGAATTCACAGCGATTCTAATAACACTTGTTTAACAGGAGCAGATCGGTGACACATTTCTCAGGATGTGGCAGGGATACGGTCCACTCCTTTTCCCTTCTAGTCAGACACATGGGTGTGAGAGGAAACCAGCTCACGCCATCTGTCTCACTCAGGCTGTTGAAGGTAAGAAGAGATGAGGCAATGACCCAAGTAACTAACATTTAGCATTAGCTTGTAATCACAGTAACTGTCGTATCAACATGTCTAGAGTTTATCTCAGCTGTTTTGTTGCCGCTTCTTTTTGTCGTTAATTCATCAAAATTGTTTCTTCATGAAAGCCCTGACATCCAGATTTCAGAGCATCTTCCTCCCACTGACTCTTGATAAACAATTGCAGAAGACTTTCCTTTACAACTTGTCCATACAGCATCAAGTTGTTCAAATGTCCCATTCAAAGTTAATTTTCTTACTCTCCTTGTTATTTGATCACTGCAGTGTGGATCTGCTGTGTGGATCGGTGTGTTGTTACCTTTCACTTTGAGGTAGTGTCCTCCAAAGCGGTAGGCCTCAAAGTTGAGGGAGAGAGGAGTGTTGGACTGGTCCAGGAACAAGTCCACCCGCGACAGCTCGATACCGTTCCGTTCAAAAACCGGACCCAAAACCTCCCTGAGATGAAAACACAAAAATAAAACCCCAGAAAAGTCAAACTGAATTGAACTACTAAAGCTGTGGATTATATCTTGACGTAGGGGCTCCTCCTCTGCTCTCACCGCAGTGTTTTCTTTTTCATCGCGGGTACAATCTCTGTGTTAATGTCCACGTTGAGGTCGAACTTGAGGCTGAAGCACTCTTTACTGGGGTCCTGCAGGGGGGATCGCACACACACCATTAGTCCACTCAGCTTTCTGCCTGCATGCACGCTCAGTGGAACTCCACAGGGGGGCTCTTTATCACTCCACTCAGACAAAAAACAGAGCCTGGGAGTTGCTAATATTTCATATCAAGGTTGCAGAAAAGAACGGCGCCTGCTGTTTTTTTAAATTTTTATTCCACTCTGCGGTCTTTATTGTACACTCCTTCCAGGAACTGGGGTTTATTAGAGGGGGGGAATCTTTTTCATACGTGACACATTCTGACACGTGTGTTTTGCATGATTACTTACGTCAGTGTGTCGTCTCCGTGGCTTCTTTTTCACCAACTTCATCCCCACCGTTTTACGCTCCCTGCAAAAACAGTCACGCACCCATTACTATACCAC
>OMNM01007581.1:8611-22108 GCA_900302745.1 Parablennius parvicornis
TTTAAATCCCCCCCCCCCCCCAAAAAAAAGGAATATTTTTTTTTAATAAAAATAGACCTGCTCACTTTAAAGTTCCACATTTCTTGTTAAAGTAGGTGTTCATCCGTTAACTTAGAGTGCCATTGTATGATTGTACTGAACATTCAATTACATTAATAGTGTTTCAATAATGAAAGCTGGTCAAAGCTAGCATGCCAGCTTCTGCAATGCTATTGTTAGCATTAGCACCAGTATCAATCTCATATTTACTTTTTAGGTGCCTGGCCAGGTTCGTTGTGTTTCCTGAGTATTTTATCTCATTATGGCAAGTTTGCATATGGCTTGGACTTAGTCTGCAGACCCGAGCTTTCTCCCAAATCCAAAATGCTTCCACGCGACTGGTTCACGGCCCAGAGGAGAGACAATGTCTTCACTTTGTTTACCACTCACAAGCTGATGGGGCTTGGGCTGAAATGATGATACAGACGTGCAATTCATATTTAAAAAAAAAAGTGTACCTGACAGATGATCAATATCAATGTTATTGATGATATGGACATCTGATTGCTCATCAGTACATCGTTATATCGATCCATATTGCAGCATTAGTGCTCCAGCATTGCGCTGTGTGTGTGTGCATGTGTGTGTTCAACGAGCCCACGGTGTGTGAGCGTGCACGCACACACGAGCGCAATAACGAGAGCCCAGGCCGCAAGCTCTCCCTTCCAACTTCAAGATGCATTAAACAATGCACAAGACAGATGACGGATGTGTATTTTTTCCAATTCATGAATTAATGTGACCATTGAGTAGAAACAGTGAGTAAAAGTGAAAAAACAAATGAAAACAACAAATAACAAACCCTCTACAAGGTTTCCAGGGAAATTACGACAAGTAAGTAAATATTTTATGTTCCTTTTCAGCCAGATAGAATCGGACGCAGGCTCTGGGCTGAAGTGAAGCAGTTTGCTGTTCTGCAGCCCTTAGAGTCGCGAAAAAGTCAATAAATGGTGGATGTACTTCACTTACCACTGCACTTTTTCTTACGCAGTCACAAAGTGTTTCACACTATTAATGCTATTTATTCTCTCACACACCAAATGAAGCACCAGTGGTGATGCTGCTGTGCAAGGTGCTCTCACACTACTGAGAGAAATAGGACTGGACGACACAGACAGGTGGATGTTGTGGATGAACTGCCAATTTTCAGAACAGAGGAGAATCTGCTCTCTTGCCTAAGCCACAGCTGTGCATGCAAATTCACAAAAGCTGGAGCAATCTTGATCCTGCAGCGACTTCTACACACCAGCAGGAGGCAGTTAACCCAGGTCACCTTGCTCAGATAAAGAAAAAATCTCTTTTTGGATTCAAAGGACTGTTTATTGGTGATCAGCTGCAGCCGTTCACTGCTGGATTACATGGAATAGTTTTGTCTGGCAGGTTCAACTTTGGAGCATTTCCACACTGGAGTTGGTCTCCTTCACGGCCCACTTGGTTGCACCTCCGTAGTTTCAAATATTCTTAATTAAAAATTAATGTTCCTCTTGTGGAAACTGGTGGCATGGCTCAGCTGGGACAGCTTGTCATTCTTTCCAAAGATATACAGTTTGATTCCCATCTCTGCCTGTCCACGTGTGGAAATGTCCTTGGGCAGGAAACTGAACCCCAAATGGCTCCAAATGGCCTTTGCCATAGATGTTTGAGTGTTTATGTGTGGATCTAAAGACTTCTATAGTGATCAAAACGGGTCTCATATCACTAAAACGTACAATTTATTTGCAGCATTTACTGTTACTCTTCTAAAATATCTGGCTTTTTTGTAGTTTACTCCCGACCCAAACCAGAGTTTGAATCCCTCCCCACATTCTGTCTGTCTGTCCTCCTTTTCTCTCCTTCTATCTCTAACCCCAACTGGAACAGCAGAAAAATCCTCCTGGTCTGGTTTTGCAGATCTCTTTCTGTTAAAGGGAGATTTCTCTTTTCACTGTCTACTCTACTTTCTCATGTTTATTTTTTTCTCTGTAAACGTGTGTTGAGATGACTGCATTGCATAATGAAACTGAATTGAATCGTCGGTACAAGTATAACACTGTTATTCGTAACTTTTTATACCTTGAGAATTGTTTCTTACATTCTCACCGACTTAGAGCCATCAACTGATTGTTGCTGATTAAAAAGTAGATGTAGTCCATAAAAAAATATTATAGTAATAGTTGACTTAATTAGCTTTCGATAAAATCAGAGAAATCAGTCCCACTTATCCAGTAATAGCTCCACCTCTTTTTGTTTGCTACTTCAGAGATTAATTTTTCTTTGCTACTTTTTCCTCCCACAGAAACAGGCATAACCTGCTGAAATAAAGAGTTATTTTCAAAACCTGAAACATTTTGTGTTTCATCCTCTGTATGTTATGCACTAATGCAGCTCAGACATGTCCTTCATTTAATTTTATGAGGCTGTAACAACATAGTAGACTCTTAAACCTCCTAAGTGAAGTCTGTGGTGTGAGTTCTTTTATCAAACATCTCATTCTGCAATGGGAAATTAATGTTCACAATCATGTGAATCTTATGAAGTTTTTCAAAAGCATCAAGGATTTCCTTGTATGATACCTTACTTTAAACGTCAGCAGCCCAAGGGAATGTCTTTTATGAGCCCCATGAGAAACTGCTATTTTTACCTCAAAGAAGAAAAAGAAATGATCATTTCCATCTTGTTTTTTTCTCTCCTTGAATGAAAGGCCAGCCCTGATGGCGTTAGAAGAATGTAATGTCCTCTCACTGCACCATTTACAAACTCACTTCTGTGTCCAAGTAACATTCCGTTAATTTGGAAAAGTGACAACTCAACTTTGTCCAGTTAGTTTGAATCCATTTGTAATGCAGATATGCTTCAAAGGCAATAGAAGATACTAAAGGAAAAGTGTTTTTTTTTTCTTTTCACATTCTATATGAAAACTTTGCCAATTCATATTCTGTCCTTGCTTATGAATTTTCTGAACTGGGCTATAGAGGGCCGGATCAAAGAGAACATCAACAGATTGAAAAGTTTCATGGTAAAACTATGAGATACTTTTTTCCCCCTGCCAGACATGAAAAAGTCAAAAACTGCTTTTTCAAAAGTATTGTCAGTCTGTTACGACAAAATGTAGTCATCATTTTCCTGCAAAGTGCATTTCAAATCATCGGTGCCAACTTGTATTGGCCCTAAATGTGCTTACAAAGCAACAGAATGGAATGAGGCATGTCCTCACTGTGAGTTCAAGATGCTGGCCTCTTTTAGAACAAGTATATTTTTGGAGAATGACGTGTTTTAGTAATAAAGTGTGTGTGTGTGTGTGTGTGTGTGTGTGCGTGCGTGCGTGCGTGCGTGCGTGTGCACGTGCGTGCGTGCGTACACCATTTCACACTCTCTCCATCCAGCAGGATTCTGAATAAAGCCTCTGTTCAGCTTCTCACCTGATACGTCGATATCAGAGAAGCACAACCTCTAAAAGCTCAAAAAAATCAAGAGATTTTAATGGTTTTGATAAATATCTTTTTAATCTCTCGACTCTCGCTATAGTTTCACTTTATCCTGGACCACATCCACACGAGCCCAAAAATGTTTTCTCTACACGTCACTGTGAACACTGCTCAGGACATGGTACACATGCCAGGGCTTTAGGGGCAGTGTGACACCAAAATCATAGAAGACACGGAGCAAATAGAAATTTAGAAGTAGACCCCTGCTCATAGACTTCAGTATGACTCTGAGTTATGTAGGTCTATGCTCCTGCTCCTGCTCCTGCTAGTGTCAGTAGCTTTTGCAGCTCGACTGGAGCACGTAGTCTGCCATTGTTGTAGTTATTAGACGGCATCGCAGGCCGCGGTGGGGAGGACATGCAGGGCCATTACATCATTTTTTCCCCCACAGATGATCATCTTTGCCGTCCACACCTCACAGCCGAGCTGGGGTTTTAAAAATTCCCCACTGTGGGACCCATTTGAAAAAAGGAAAAAAACATTTTTCCGGCTACTAAAAGGACACCCCATGTGGATGATCAGCCACAAACGTTGCTTTTACGTGAACTGGTGTTTTCTTGTGGACGGCCCGTCAGCCTGCTGCAGCGAGATAGGGACTTGTGTGTCCGCGGGTTTTGGTGGACAAAAACAGTGACAAGACTGAACAACGTTTCCAGCCTGTCACAAAAAGGAAGAAGTCTATTTATCAGCTGGAAAAGTTATTTGAAGTCCAGACATTCATAATAAACAGATGTTGAGTGTTTATCATCCTGCAGACCTCAACAGTACAATCGCCTTTCCATCAGGATGAATAGAAACTTTAAAATGGTTCATGTAGCAATCGTAACTTCTTGAAGAATTCAAGGAGCTCAGGTTTATTATACGTTTCTTTTTGTTCTGTGACACAATTTCTACAGAAAAAAAACTCTTAAAAAATTGTAATGAGTGCAAATTAGAAACCAGTTCATTGTTTGCCTTCCTGATAAGATTATCATCGTCTGTCACATGGGTTGATTAAAATCCAGTTCTTTCACATTGATCACCTCAACTGCTTTGTTCGGTGTGCACAAGGCGCTGTGATCATCCCTCTTGTGTTTGCAGTTTACATGAAGCACCTTTGCAAATCCAAATGAGTTGTTATTCTGATGATGACGCGCACAAATTTAAAACCAGTCGTATTAAAAATGTTGAAAGTTTCATGACATTCTGATCAAACCTCAAACTCTGATGCTTATGTTTTACTTTTTTAGTCCCAAAACATGAAAAACAAATCTTCAGTTTATAAAAACAGAACTTCACATTCATATTGCAGTAGGTTTCTGGATAAACAATAATCAAAGAAATTCACTGCAGACACAGATATCTCCATGTTAGGAAGTCATTTCAGTTATCAATTATGTTGAATTCAGTGATAAAAGGCTGGATGAGCTCATTTCCATGTGTAATGTCCCCCTGTAATGTTTTTTTTTTTGTGTGTGTCTTCATCACAGATCCTTCAGATCCTGGTCCGGGCGGTTGTTGGGAATCTGTCCGACAGCCACGGAGAGGAGGCCAGAGCCCTCCAGTCCAAACTGAAGGAACTCCTGGGACGAGTCAGTTCCCGCCACAGCAGCGACGCAGAGATATGGTGGCAGTACGGCCAGCTGTACGGTGGCGGCCGCGGCTCAAACCAGGACGACAACGAAAAGGTTAATGCTTCACACTCAAACATCAGGCTTAAGTTCCTCACCCCGCAGTTCCTCTGTGACCGAAGCATCACAATCAAGTGTTCACTGTGATGTGAAAGTTCCCGGCAATGTTTCCCACAGAAAGGTAAACTGCTTTGGTTTTCAGGGTCAAAGTTCACGATCCCTTCGACCACGTGTCTTTGTGCATCTCAGGAGTATTGCACTTCATCCCCAGACACATTTCAAGTGAAAATGCATCGGTTTTGTTTTGTTTATGAAAAGTTTTGCTTTTGTTGCTAACAATAACATAAAACACGGAAAACAATGTAGTTTACTTGTTAAGCCATTAGTTGGTGCTGTGGGTTGTTTTTGTAATGAAACCACAAGCATGCGGGCAGAAAACATTAATTCAATTCAGTTCAGCTTTATTTATATAGCGTGAAATGCAACACAGTACAAATCCTGAACCAAATCCAACAATTCCACATGAGCAGGCAGAAGTGATGCAGAAAGGAAAGACACTTTTACAGGACCAGACTCAGAGGTGGAGACTCTCTACTATTCCGGCTGGTTGAAGGGATAGAAGGAGAGAAAAGGAGAGGACAGATCCACTCGCTGCACTTGCTCAATTAGAAAATGTTCCAGGGTGGCCGGGCCTTTCTTCTGCCCTCATTTAGTGCTGTGGTAGACGTGTGTTTGTGATGCACTGCCCCCGGCAGTGTGGGAGCCACGGCCCCGTGGAGTACAAATGCGGATTTTGTGCATCAGATCTGTGCAGAAAGCAAAATCCAGCCATAAGTCACATGACCATCCAAACAACCAGGGGTTCGATTCCCCTCCTCCTCCTGTCCACATGTCGAAGTTTACATAAGCTGAATCCAAACTCGCTCCCAATCGGTGGACTGATCACTTTGCATGGCGGCTGCATCCATTGATGTGTGAATACGTGTGTGAATGAGTGATTGTGATTAACAGCATAAAATGCTTTGGAAATGCTCGAGCAGTTGTAAAGCATGATATCAGTGAAATACATTCACCATTTGTGTGCTGGTGTTTGGCAGGCGCTGCACTTCCTGTCCAAGGCCCATCGCTGTGAGGTGCAGGCCGCCGGCTGGGACAAAGAACCAGCGCTGTTTAAGGACGTGATCCAGAGAGCTGTTCACCTGGGGGAAGGTAAGAGAACCCATCTGACTGCTCCGTCCACATTGACCACGTTTGACTTGTTCCACCAACGGGGTGAGATAACAAACGTAACAGACTTCTGATTAAGAATCGTTTTAGCAGCAGATGTACTTTGAGACAATCGAGCCAATGAACCTTTAAAAAGGGCCATTGTGTGAGTGTGCACCTGATGGCTGATTATCCTGATGGTGGATAAGGTGTTGATGGAGTGCGTCATCCTGCAGCTCGGCGAAGAAGCAATCAAACATTCATCTACCATCACGACACCAGTCAAGATTCTGCCCCGTCAGTTAGTTTATATATTTGCTTATTTTTCAGGGCTCATGTACAAAAAAAAACCTTAAAGAAAAGATATGTACCAGATTTATCAGTTGCTACTTGCCATCTGCAGCCCCTACAACAGGAACACAACATAATAATACAATATAGCCTACATTAGCATTAGCAATAACCATTAAAACTTATCACCTGCTTTTCTTAAAATTCATACAGAATACTAAAAATCTTCTGCCAATACATTATACAACAGCACAATGGACAGTTTAAATGAACTTGAATTCGGGCAGCTGGGTTTCCATAATGTGCTTTTTCTGGTTTGAGGAAAAGTGTTACAATCTGCAGACAACTTCAGACGGTCTGGAAGCAGATTCCAGAGATTGATAGCTTTACATTCACAGCTTTGTACCAAGGTGGATGGATCTTTTGGGGATGGCTCAGTTTCTGTGAGCAGTGGAGCAGCATGCTGTGGTTGTTTGTTGAACATGAATATTACCGTGATACTAACAGAGGGGTTGTCTGTCCAGTCCCACGCCGACAGGAAAGCAAGAGCCACATGACACCCTATCACCATAAGACTTGTAGTGGTGAAGTAACACCACCACAGAAATACACCAAAAAACAGGAATTTATAAAGTAGATATCAAATTGAAAACACATCAGTGAGCTTGAGGTGTTTGCTGTTATCAGTGTCCTCTTGTTGTGGTGATGGAGGATCAGTCATCTCAAACTCAGTAACGTCTCAGAGACGCTGATCAGCCTCTGGGACTTCTTTTCTCATCTTGTTACCTCCTGCTTTATTTTCATCTTTATTACACCGACCATCTTATAAAGATGTTCGTGTTCTGCCTGTACTTCCTTCAGGGGAATAGATGAGATTTTCTGGTATCCCTAGAGATGTAATGCCTACTTTCATTTGCATTTTCTCTGATTTTGGCTCTGTACCTCTGAAGAGATTTCATGTCTCTGTGAGGCGTGATTGCATCCATCAAAGTAATCAGCCAGAAAACTCATCCAGTTTTAGTCGAACCTGATCCAGCGTTTACAGCAGCTCTGTCAGGCATCATCTCACATCAGCCGGACACACGACCTCCTTACCTGAAAGGTTTATGGTGTGAATGTGCTGCTTTGGGGGTTTGACCAATTTAACTAAACTGACTTGATGTGAAAGTGCCACAGAAAGCCAACTGGAAGAGAGCACTCTTTAAAAAAACAGTCCTGAGGTCATCATGCCACAGAAAAATAGTTGTACTTTGTTTGAGTAATCAAATATGAGGTTTGAACTGAGAATCTCTTCTTAGATCTGTCATTTCCTGAAACATCACAGTGAAGCCACACATGGTGGACACACTAACTCTAACCAACATCCAGAAGCACTCATACTAAAAGCCTCATGGGCTCTTTGTTAATTCAGATGTTAAAGTTTAGATTTATTGGTGCTTGAACAAGAACTCTGGTTGAATCTGGAGTTTAACTGCTGGAACCTTCCTTCGATCTTCCAGCAGACAGGAAGTGTCCATATTGTTTTTCTGATTCCTCAAAGGGATCACTGTGGACTGCAGTTCCATTTTGAAAAATTCAGATGTGTTTTTCTGAGTTTTAGGTTGAATGAGTTGATTTTACAACCATCTATTGCCTGTGGTGCACTTAACTGATGACTCAACCTTTAGTATTGACTGGTCGTCCTCGCACCGGTTCCCCGGTAGTCAGGACAGACGTCGCTGTCTATGACATCTGGATCACATGGCATTCCTTGGAGTCAAAAGATACATGGACTGAAATATGATTCTTTGAGAACAGCCTTTTATTGTATTTTAGTCATTCATATATCTGCTTGTTCCTTTTGTTTTATTACAATCTCTTCAAAACACGTTGAATCGTGTTAACGATAATATGTAGACTTTGGCGTTTAATGGTCGAGGTCGTTGTGACTTAAATTCTCATAGGTTGAGTAACTTCTGTTAAAGTTGGCTCTCATTTCCAGTTTCACAAAGTGAAGTCACTCAGGTGTCGTACCTGTGATAACTGTGACCTCACAGCTGTTCTTCAGCCTTCACTACCTTTTTATCACAGCGTTGACCAGTTAAGGCTACTTTTGGGTCTGAGCAGGCGTTAAATAAAAGTAATAAATCCCACATTAAAATACCTGGAGAATGTAGTTGATGTCCCAAACTGAAATGTGTCATTTCCAAAAAGTGTGCGGCGCTTTGCATTGAGTTTGCTTGTGAGGTCAGACAGTGGTGTGGGAGGAAAAAGCCTGGCTCCTCGTCTCCACTCTGATTCATCTCAGAGGTGTTTCTCTTTGGTCGAGGTCAGGACTCTGCAGGCCAAGGTCAAGATCTTCAACACCAGTGTGGCTCATCCCGGTCTTGATGGATCCGCTTTGTGCACTGATGTGCAGTCATGTTGGAACAGGAAGGGGCCGTCTCCAAACTGTTCCCCCAAAGTTTGAAAAGCAGGAAATTGTTCAAAATGTCACGGTAAGCTGAAGCTTTCACTGGAACTAAAGGGCCGAGGCCAACTCCCGAAAAACCAGCCCCCACCGTGACCCACCGCCATCAAACGTTACACAGTGCAGTCAGACAAGTACCGTTTTCCCGGCAACCGCCAAACCCAGACTGTCCGTCAGAGTGCCAGATGGAGCCGCGTGATTGGTCACTAGAGAACACGTTTGTATTGTTCGAGAGTCCAGTGGCAGAGAGCTTTCCATCACTGCATTCAACGCATTACAACGTGCTTGGCTGTAGCTGCTCGGCCATGGAAACCTTCCATGGAGCTCTCGAGGCAAGGCAACATTACTCTGCACTTTTCTCTACACACTAAGTTAATCTGAACATCACATGAAGTTTTAGGGTCTGTAGTCATTGCCTGCAGGAAGTTGGTCGCCTCAGCTCAGCATGTGCCTCATTTTTCGTGATGTAACTGCTGTTGTTCCCAATGGCTTCCACTTTATTATCGTACCGCTAACAGTAGATCGTGGAATATTTAGCAGTGAGGAAATTTCAATGATTTGAATAGCTGAGCAAATACTTTTGGGAATATAGTTTATTTTAAACCTTTACCCAGTCCTTGAGGGAACATAGAAAAACTTCCCAGCATGCTTCATTCGCGACAAACGTCTTCTCACAAGGTGTCGTTGATCTCCTCCAAACTAATGTTTGGTGCAGTTGTGGCTCAGATCAAGTCATCTTCAGGTTCTATTGTCCTTCGACACTCGCCCACAAATCCAAGACACCGAACGAAAGGTTAAGTCTGGTCCTGCAATCTTCACATAGATGGATGACTGATGTAGCAAAAACACAAATTAAGTCTCCAATCACGAGTGTGTTTTCATTCCTCTTTGGCAACGTCCACACGAGCCAATATATTTTTTCTCTCCGGGGTTCTCAAAAATAATTCTGTCCGCACGTCACTATGAAGAGTTCTACGCCAGGCCTTTAAGGGCACTGCGACTCACCAAATACACCAAAACGCAGAAGAAGTTACAGAGTACATAGAATCTTTTTTTCTTTTTTTAATGGCACATAGAAATGTAGAGGTAGAGTCCTGTTCATAAACTCCTATATAACTCAGAATTATCTAGCTTTCATTAGGGCTTTTCTGTGGCTCTGTTCCGCGGAGCTATTAAAGGTTCTTTCTTCACGTTTACTAAGCAAACATCCGTGTTTATTAGTTGTTGATAGTGAGTGTTTCGTGAAGTCATCTTCTATATAAGGTGTTGAATTGTTGTTTGGCTCCACGTTGGTAGTTTCATGTTTGATCACTGCGAAGATGCTCATGAAACAATGACTGTCACAATGCGAGAGTCTCCTGAGCTCAGACTGTGTCACCAGTGGACCAGTCAGGTTTTCCTCGGCCTTCCTGCTCTTCAAGTGGAGCTGCTCACTTGGGGAGGCATTGGACAGAGTGAAGAGAGGATTAGCCAGAAACACCTAACCTTGAGGAGTCAGTCAAGCCCAGAATCAGGTTTCCTCCCATGCAGACTTTTCAATTCAGGACCGTGAGAGGAGCTCAAATGAAATCACTGAACTTATTCCATTGAACGCTTTTAAATCCAGATTGAGAGCACTTGAGTCGACCTCTTTAAATTGTAAGTGTTTTTATAATGTTTATGTAATTTTATTTAGATTTTTAAATTGCAACTGTTTTTTATAATGTGAATGTAATTTTCTCGAGTTTTGTCATTTGAAATGGTAACTGCATTTCTGCTGCTTCTTGGCCAGGACTCCCTTGAAAAAGAGGTTTTTAATCTCAATGGGTGGTGCAAATTGGATTTTATGTTTGACGGAAACCTGGCTGCATGGCGGTGAGCTCACTCTGTTCTCTGTACTCTTTCTTCCTCGATGTGACTTTCTCAGCTCCCCTCGGACCACCAGTTATGTTGAGGACTCGCCTCTGTGTTTCAGTCCGCAGCTTCCTGTTGACAGCTGCTCCAACATTGAGCTGCAGCTCTTTGAAACACATTTCCCAGTGACTCTGCTGTGTGCGGTAGTTTACCCTTCTCCAAAATTCAACAAAGATTTTAACAAGGAATCTGTAGCAGGGATTGAACTGAAATATGTCATGTCCCGCAAACCAAGCTCAGAACCCGAGGTGACTGTGTGTTTGAAGCTCTCGCACCAAAGCTGTGGAACGATCTTCCTCTTCAGCTGAGATCTGTAGACTCCTCTGGTGCTTTTATGAAGCAGTTAAAAACATTTTTATTCAGGCAGGCCTTTGACTTCTAGCTGCTCAATTAGATTTTTTTGTATAACTATATATATGTTTTTTCCAGCTTTATATTTTTAATGATCTAATCTTCGTTTGTATTAATTTCATCAGTTTTACTTATTTTTTTTGTTTGTAGTGCTGTGAAGCACTTTGTGATTCACATCTGGGAAAGGTGCTATACAAATCAATTTCTATTCTATTCTATTCTATTCTATTCTATTCTATTCTATTCTATGTATTCAAGATTCAAGATATTTATTGTCATATGCACAGTAAAACCAGACAGTTGCACCACACAATGAAAATCTTATTTTGCGAGTCCTCCCTTTCACAGTATAAAAAGCAAACAAAATGAAGAGGTAGATTAAAAGAACAGTGTCAGTGTCATCAGTGTCATCAATGCTTTTGCAGACTTATGAAAACGAGGGGCGCTTCTACCAGTGTGAGCCGGTTCCTCTCATGGAGCTGGGCAGCATGGCCCACAAGTATTTTCTCATCAACGTGCGCCTGCCAGTGAACGACACCGTGAACGTCGGCATCGGAGAAATAAAGGACATCCACATAGTGGTGAGCGACGTCCTCACGCCTTCGTGGTTTCTAGTAGTTCCCCCGTGCCACATCCAGACACTTTGACGTCTCATCTCTCGAAGGGCATCCACCAGAACGGAGGCTTCACCGCAGTGTGGCTCAGCATGAAGACGCTGTTCAGCCCTTGGATATTTGTGGCCACGGCTTGGTACTGGCGTCGGATCAGTCTCGCGACCAGAGCTGCGGTGCTTCTGGAAAAGTATGTGATGGCGGTGAAGAGAGGAGATGTACTCATTAATAAGCCGGCGTCTACACGTTTACATGACGTTTCAAATGGGAAACCACAGTTTTTGCCTCCAGAAAAGTTTTGTGTTTATTCGGCAATATAATGAAAACAATGTCCGTTTACACAGAAACAGTAGAAATGCTGAAAATGATTTAGTTTTCATGTTGAGACACTCGTGGGTGCTGCTGTTTGTTTTTGTAATGGAACATCGGCGGCAGCTGGTGAAAATTACTCAATTTCAGCCAATGTTAACTTCATCTAAATACAGTCCGTTTATAAACCACATTACAACAATCTTGCATTTTTTTAGATTGAGAGAGGTCCCAGTGAGGAAAATTATTGTGCTTTTAAACAGCTAGTGAATAGAGAGCACTTATTAAGATGCCTCTTTTATTAAAATAAAACAAGCAGCAGCTTAATTAATCCCTTTTAGAAAATGAATGTTTGTACTTGAAATGACAGTTAGTCTGAGTTTAGTGAAAACTAAAGCCAATGTCAGGTATATTGTCACCCAACACATCAATCTATCTTTCAAAAAATTTTTAGAATTTTCCCTCAAAAAGAATTGCAAAATGAACTGTGCTTATTTTTTAAGCTCATAATTATCAGTAATAAATATGACCATATCTAAATATGAACATTAACAAACCTCGACACATTTGCATAATTTGATTTAACAGTACAGGACATAAAATGGCACACAGATGTATACATAAAGGCATTTTTCACAGTTTTATCTTGTACTTCTACAGCTAGGACGACTCGGTATATAACTCAGGTCAGGTTCCAAAATTTTAAAATAAGCGCATTTGTAATTTTTAAAAACTAATCTTTTCCTAGGTCACATTTGTCTCCATATGTTTCTCCACTGCTGCACGGCTCAGCAGAACCACATCTTGAACATGTGGCAAATAAAAGTGAACCTGTACACCTGTGAAGCTGTAATGAAGCCCAGCCTCATTCCTCCTCTTTGTAAGAGCTAAAAGTCGCACGTAAAGACACAAGGTATGCCACAAGGCAGGCAGAGGAAATGAAATGTGATAGATTTATAGTGCATGATTGTCTGGAACTAGGTCAGGAATGGGTTGCAGCCAAGTTAAAAGCTCTATTCTCTGAGCAGCTGTAAGCATTTATTTAATTATTTATTTATAAAGTGAGATATCTGCCAGTTTTTAATATAAATGTGTCTTGTTCAGGGTGATCTTGGCCCTGGGGGTTTCAATGACCTTCATGAATGTGCCGTTGGAGTGGCTGTCTCTGCACGTTGAGTGGACGTGGACGCTCCTGTTTGAAGATGCCCAGCAGGGGGTATTTTACTCCACACTCTTCTGTTTCTGGATCGTCTTTTGTGGAGAACATCTCATGG
>OMNM01007583.1:5903-39359 GCA_900302745.1 Parablennius parvicornis
AGTTCAGTATCTGAAATGTAACCAAGTCAACAGGGCAATTTTCTAATGACTTGCTGTGGCAAGTCACTTTTATAAGTGAATGAGGATGGAAATCTTCTGTAATCTATTCTTTTGTTTTGGGTCTTGTGTGTGCTGTCGTTGTGTGTTAAGAATGTCACATTGTAAAATGAGTTGTATGAAATAAAACAGATTAGGATAGGAATCAACTCAGGTTTTAAAAGATAAAACACATAGAGGCTTATCCTCCAAAATTGGTAAGTTGCCTTTTCTTTTGTTTTTCTTTTTTTTTTGCAGGCAAGAAGGACGGTGAAATTTCTCTGGCCCAGACTAAGTAAACATTAACAGAGTGATGACATTTTTCAGCAGAAACCGGAAAAAAAATACATTTCACAAGAGCCTTGACTAATGCTTGTTATCAGTGTCATTAGCTGAGGATGCAAAAGTTATTTGCACAGGAAAAGAAAAAGCATGATTAAGAAGCACTGGGGATTTTTTTGTTGGCCAAATATAAATGGGTTTCCTTCACTGTGGAACATGGCCTAAGATAAATACTTTTTTCCTTTTTTCCCCGTCAATAACTTGTGGTCATTTGCCCCTTTTATTTTCAGCCAGATGCAGTGAGTGTTCAGAGTGGGGGTGGAGTTGTTTAGCCTTTCTGATGTTTGGCTGACTGGGTATAGGATTTCTTGGGGGTTGTACCTGTGAGCGGCATAATGCCCATGTGATGAATGAGACCACTGTTATGGCTTGATTGCCAGACGCTACTCAGTGCTCCTTCATGAGCCGGTGTGATTACCCATCTCCCGCGAGGCCGCTGGTTTCCCAATGTTCCCATGTAATCACCTCATCTGAAACACACCTCCGCGCAGTCTCTTCGCAGCAAACTTTCCTTTCTTCTTTCCAAATATCAACCACAGCAGTTTACTAAATTACAAGAATGTTAGACACAGTCAAGAGGAGGGAAAAAAAGGATGAAAAGGTAGAAAAAAAAACATTGTCTGAAGTGAAGTTCAATAAACTGGAAAAGCACTTTGGTTTATCTACAAATCTGTCACAACGTGTTGCACGGGGAGTGGGATGAACGGATGTATAATTTTCATGGATGAAAAGGAGGGTTAATTCCACAGCTGACCATGCAAGAGTTCATATCCGACGTTACCACTGCTGTAGTTAGAGGAACACAGTTTGCATTCCTCATCCAGTGCCTCCCATGTCATTTGCAGTCATTTAGGCATGTTTCCTAACCATCCTTACTAAAAACCACCCAATCCTCATGTCACCCATGCTTATAAATAAAAAAAAGCATCTGGTCTAGATGCAAACCACACATAAAAGACACCCACAGCATAAGTAGAGGG
Organism: Parablennius parvicornis; assembly: GCA_900302745.1. Taxonomy (NCBI): domain Eukaryota; kingdom Metazoa; phylum Chordata; class Actinopteri; order Blenniiformes; family Blenniidae; genus Parablennius; species Parablennius parvicornis. Next base: position 7,262 of record OMNM01007583.1, read on the forward strand.
AGATTGGTGATAAATTGTACAACGACAACCGATTTGTCATGTGCATAGATTTAGTTTAAAGGCATCCAGGTAGTCAGTCATGACTTTTCCTCTAAACACAAAACACAGAAAACCCTTTGAAAATATATGCATGACTCATATAATGACATCTAATTCAAACAATAATTACTTTGGATTTACTTATGTAAAATCAAAACTACCATTTTGGGTAATGTAAGTTACTGTGTTATTTTTATCTATCACGTCTGCAATCAGGCTTTGGATGGATTTCCCCTGGGAAGAAATGAGCACGTTTTCCACGCTGTCTGTGTCTGTGAACACACCTTGGAATATATAAGACATAACAGGGCAGATGGTCACAAGTTTGAATTACAAGATTGTGGAAAATATCTTGAGGTCATGAAGACCCCTGGTCGAGTCTGGGTTTGGGGGCCTTTCTGTGAAGTTTGCCTGTTTTCCTTGTGCATGTGTGAGTTTCCACTGGGTACTCTTCAGTTCTCTCACAGTCCAAAAACATGAGGATTAGGTTACTTGGTGACTCTGAAGTGTTTGGTAGGTTTTCTTTGTGTGTTTGTCATGTGATGGACATGCAATCTATCCAAAGTGTAACTTGCCTTTACACACCGTCAACTGAGGTCAGCTTCAGAAGCCCATGATGCTGAGATTGATCAATAAGTGTAGAAGATGGATGGAGGGATTGGTTTTTGGTAAGTGTAAATCTTTCCCTTCATCTTCTACACTAGTGATTCTCAACTGGGTCATGACCCATAATGTTTTAGCGTGTAGATGTTAATATAAAAATCAATGCAGCATTGTCGGATCTGACTTCTTAAGACTCGGTGGTGATAATGCGTTTTAATATGAGTTGACAACTGTCATTTCACATTGTAGAAGAAGACTCACAAAGTTAGTTTACATTTTCTGCCTGAGCATGGCAGATGGCAGGTATGATGCATTATATGAGAGATGACTTCATTATATTGAGGCTAATGGAGGACAACAAAATGTCAGTGTGTTTTGTGCAGTGAGGTGTTGGCATGTTAATGGAGGAAGCCATAAAAACTGAACCATTTGGAGCTGTACTGCATCTGAGTATAAATCTCTTTCATTACATATTTGTGCATGACAATGCAGCTGAGTCTTTTTTTTCTTTTTTCGTTGTAATTATTACTGATATCATAATTTGGGGGATTTTGTTCAAAATCAAAAATAAATGTCGTAGATGTATTTGTATTTGCACACATTTATACAGTGTTTTGTCCAAGGGATCATTGGGTTTGGTTTCTTATTTGTTCCTTTCGCTGATCGCTATATTACACAACACTTTCCCCACAGGTGATCAGTGGTACTACTCCAGTTGCCCCACATTAGTAAGCTCTCTGGATACGTACCAAATTACGTATCCAAAATCTAACCGTCTGTATATTAAACATTGACAGGCCTTTAGGGTCTCAGGGTGCTGGACCCAAGCCCAGCTGGCTATGGGCAAATGCAGGGCACAACATAGACAGGTTTCCTGGACAGATACCAAGAAACAGTCACGCATACTCACACTCACATGTATGGAAAATTTTCGAGTCACTATCTAACTGGACTGTGGGAGAAAACAGAAGTACCTGGAGAAAAGCCAAGCATGCACTGAGAACATGCAAACTCAAAACAGAAATGCCTGCAAGCCCACCAACCTGGAATCAAACTACATTCGCCATATGATGGGAGAGAAGGAGCCAAAGGGAGGTGTAATTGGATTGGAGATGAGTGTGTGAAACCATCGAAGCCCCCAAGGCTTTCATCATCCTGCTGCGACCCTGGCTAAGACTACAAAAAGATGGGTCACACGATTGCTGCCTTGCTGAGTCTCAAGCAAGTCTCATTGAATTCAAGGCGAAAGTCGTCCGTAACTGAAACCTGAATTGACTGTTTTGCGAGTGAAGTCATGGCGACTGCAGGAGAGCCCTCCCTGTTATGTCACATCCAGCTGTTCGTTGACAATGATTATGTGTTTCAGAAGGCACAAAATCACTTCAAGCGCTCAAGTTATAGCTTGAAAAAGCATTGTATCACCTCCTCCTGAGCTCAACACCGGCCTACCCCACGCTAACACACACACAAACACAGACCTGCTTTAAATCGTTCAGTGATTATCGTCTGGCGTGTTGAGCCGCACCAGTTTGTATGCCGGGGACCCTTTGGCATGTGCTGTTAGTCATGTCCCGCTCTCTCCAGACCACCTGTATTGTAAATCACTGCCAAGTCGACAAAGGAGAAGACACATGAGCCCTGATTAGTGGCAGCGCGCTGCTTTATGACACCTCCAGACATGTTAAGAGTTGCCCCGTTTGGTTGTTATTCTTGCTCCATATTTTCAGAGGGGGTGATGTCACCAGTTGTGGATTTGCACTAAAGCAAAGCATCTGGTGTTAATGTCGGTCTAATGGACTCATATAAGGACCTGCTTGGATCAGAGAGAGACACTCTTCAGGCACCTTTTGAGATAATATCTCATGTGTCTATTGTGGAGCCACAACTGTAACTGTAAGGGCTATATTATAAGGACACTCAAAGGAAAAAGAAGACAGTAGATATACCATGTCTAAAATAGTTAATGACTTTTAAAAAAAAATGCTAGTAGTTATTTTAGTGAAAACAAGCTCCTTTAGCCTTGAGCTGTATGCGTTTTGCTTCTGTATACATCCCGCGTTCCACATAAACACGTGCAGCGAGTTTGTGTTTATTCAAGAGAAGTGAGCCGTTTCCACCTGGAGAAAATGAATGGGAATGATGAGCAGGCGGGAGAATAATTATGTACTCTGTCTTTTAATATACATTTACACATGTTCAAAGAGGCACAGATACTGTAGTTATCTATCAAAGAGTCATTGTGACTTTCAAGGTTTAGATTCACCATCTCTAAAACTTCCAATTATGTGCACTGCAGCAGTCACTTGCTCAGATCTGAGTATTTGCTTTGTTCTTATTGTATAGTCAAGGTATTTCAACAAAAATAAGCAGACATGGAATTTAAATGCTAACTTCTACTTCTGAATTTCTGCTTTTGTTTCCCTGTTTTGTTACCTCTGCACTTGTGTTTTGTTCATACAGCAGTGGACCATGTGAGAGAGATCAATTTAGATTTTTAATAAGGTTTTTCATATATTTTTTAAATGAGCCAATCCTTAATTTCAGAGTTGAGGGCTATCTCAAGAACTGCAGCGAGGATTGCTGTCTAATTTAATTTACATTCACCATCCCCAGACATTGAAGCCCTCTTGCTTTGATGTTTCTGTCTGCAAACATAAGAATGGTGTCTGAGTTTGAGTCAGCTATCTGTTATTTTATTTTATGAAAGTGAATAGCCAGTAAACTAGATTAAACGGTTGTGTAATAATGTGAAATAAAAAAAAAAATTCAAGCTTTAAAATATGGTTTTTCTTTTACTTGAACGAGTGTAACAGCTATGTAGATTCACATGAATATCGGCAGACCGAGAAGATGTGATTCTCATGAGTTAAGTCTTGGATGGTCGCACGGAGGCTACAAATCAACACAGGAATGCACTGCCCTGTTATTGTAGAAGCACGTATACATTTTCCTTGTAAACTAGACGATGTGTTTTTGCTGTCTGCTCCCTGGCCAACTTTGAAATTAAGTGCAAATTTGTTATTCATCTCCCTGTGTTCAGTCTGTGAACCAGCATGTAACATGAAATATGTTGTTGTTTTATGAAGGTATTTGTTCACTTTCTTATTTTTCTAACAAAATTGATGCTTGATACTAAAACCGACCTATTAGTCGGAGAAATGTGTCCCAACAGAAGAGAATATTCAGTTGCATTTCAGATATCAGTAACCGGATTTTTACAACCTTTCGCGTTGACAGGAATCTTAGTTGCTAAGTGTTGCTAATGCAGCCGAATTCATGTAAACACTATTTCGTGCGATTACTCTCAAACACAGACTGCACTGAGCGGGATAAATCTGGGTGTTTGTGTTTCATTACAGTGTCTGCCAAGGAGCTGGTGAAGACCTGCTGTGAGACCGGGGAGAAATGGGCTTCAGCTAATGGCCACTGCAACAACATGGATCTGCCCACAAAAGACAAGCACTCCATGTGCTGGTAAGGAGGGCATTATGTAACACCAGTCTACTTCATTAGTTTTAATATCTCGGTAAATTTGAAGAGGATTAAGGTGATTGTCTTAAAAGGCGCAAAAGCAATAACAAAACAGAAATGTTCACGTGTGTTTAATTGGGTGTTTTTCGAGCTGGCTCTAGTGCACTTTCATTTATTTTTCTTTGGAAAACACACAGATCTACCCCAAAGGCTTTGATTGGTAAAACAGTAAGATTTTCATTTCAATTGAATTCCCAGTAACTTGAAAACACACTCCATTCAGCTCTCTGGCATAAACTCACGAGGAGTGTTGTTGTTGCTTCAAGGCCACGGTTTCAGTCCAGACATTTTTGCAGTTTGTTTCTCATGCACACCTTTCCCTGCCAGGACTGCACAGCAACAGTGCTGCCTCGGCTCCCTGAGAGAAAGCCGGTGCTTGGCTGGAATTAATGCGGCCAGAGCGGGAAGTCAGTGTGAGGAGGAGGCCAGCAGTGAATGCGGAATTGATTCCTACAAGGCAAGTATCAGAGACCAAGCACCGCGACAGAGGGCAGGAACAGTTCACTGGGCCTGAAATCAAACTTTGCTCTTGTTCGTTTCACATTACACTAAATAAATACAGTATTTACTGATTGAACGATTTAATTCCACATACCCTGTGAGGAATACTGCAGGGGTGCCAAGTCTCTCTTATTTAATTATCTTATTTAAAAGAGAAAAAATGAGTTAGGCCCTATTACAAGTGAAGCCTCCCACAGTCCTACAAACTCTGTTATCTTCAGAGCAGAACTCCTCAATTGCAAATGTCAGATGTCAGCATTTCGGCATCTCTGATAATTGATTTGATTTGAAAAGCAGCGTTGGTGGATAGGAGGCCATTATTCCTCTCAGTGAGGGTCATGCAGTGATTATTGTGTAACAACTGTGTTTGTTCAGATTCCCAAAGCCTCTCACATGCTATCCGACCTGTGATGAAAGTAACCACCTCAGTGGAGAGCGTCGAGGCACTTGAGCAGGTGGAGGCCATTACTGACACGATTGTGCAGTACAGCGGTTTAATGTTGCCTTTCACCACTTTTCTGAGTGACCCCTGTAGTTTTACTGATATTATGTCACCTCCAGCCATGCTCCATCACAGCGGTCATTACTTCAGTTTTATGTTTCTCCATGCCCCAGTGAGCTCTATGAGGTGATGTGGCCAAAAGCTGCAGAGGAACAGGAAGTCCACATTTCTAATGATTGCAGTTCAGTTCAAGAAAACTGCAGCTCAGTAGTCTGCAATGATAATATTAACCTCAGTATGCAAAACAGAGGTAGAAATTAACACATTTCAAATAATCATGCAGACACTATCGCACTTCTTTTAGCTTTTTATTTTTTAATTGTGTAGTTTTATTTATACATACAGCAAATGCAATTTGTCCTATGTAATCTACTTCATTACTTTAAAAATTAGAAGTTGCTACTGACATGATTTGGCAAATGTACTTTGTATTTTTACTTAGGTATTTCTAAGAACTTTTACATGTAACTGGGTACAATTTAGTAAATTTTATGGGAAATTGTAGACTTTCCATCCACTTTATCCAGCATAGGTTCATGGAGGCTGAAGCTGATTTACACAGGACAAACAGAGAGACACAGTCAGTCACACACACTCACATTCAAACCTATGGGCAATTTACAGTCACTAGTTTACCTCAAATGGATGTTTTTGAACTGCAAGTGGAAACCTGCACATGCACAGGGAGAACATGCAAACTCTTCAACCTGGACAAGAACCAAGAACTTTCTTGCTATAATCTGGGAGTGGTCACAACCCACCGTTTTAGGTTACTTGAGTACATATTATTTAGTACTCTTTAAGTCTACAACATTTGCAAATAAGAACCAAACCCAGACTGACTGACTCTGATGAGAAACTCATTTGTTTTTGATTAATATGAACTCAAATCCAAAAATCAGTGACTCTCGAAAGTATTTAAAATTCATGTCATGCTTTAAAAACCTCTGATCATTACAACATCTTGTGGTAAAAATAATCCACTTTAACCCCGAAATGATACCGTTATAGAAAAAGAGGGAAGATTTGTCATCTTCAGGCTATGGCCTTATGCAAAGATTGCTGCAGCGGATCGAGCACAGTGACTATTGAGTAAAATCTCTTATCTCCTATGAAGCATGAGAGTAGAATTCAGGAGATTGCCAGGCAGAGCGTCATTGTATTGGCATCTTCGATTTCAACCTAGTTTTTTGTAGTGGAAAATCCCCCGACTGTCTGTCACATTTTTAGATGTTTTCCTAATAAAGAACTAACAGTCACTAAGGGAAGAGCTGTGGCGCACATAGACCAATAGGCCAGCAAGATTTATTCTTCAGGGAGCAGAGTAGTTCCTGAGATATTTCGGCCTGCTGTAAAGTGGTGTAACAACTGCTGTTATTTACAGAGCCACATTATTGAATGATTATAAGAAAATCTTGCAAACAGTATGAGTGCAGTATGTGTCGCAGCTTGTCCAGCAGCTATTTTAAAAACCTGACGTGATGCAGGACAACGTGTTCGAAAAGTCTTTGTTTGAACTCCAGGAGTGCTGTGGCTGCTGCTCCCTTGGACTGCAGTTCCGCAGTGAGGGGCATCGCTGTGAAGCCCACCAGTACCTGGGTTTCCATTGCAGGCACATCTTTTTAACCTGCTGCGAAGGAGAGGAGCGAAGGACTAATGGTGAAGATGGCTGGCACACTGTCAGAGAGAGACCAGCTCTGGACTTCACTCCACCTCCCAAAAAAGGTAAGGTGGACAAATGTTCACAGGCAGAAATACACAGTCCTGAAGTGGAAGTTAAGGGGCTGCGGTTGTTGGAAGGTGGGAAAAATCAGTGGGTGCTGATTGAAAAGACAGACAATTCATTTCCATTAAACTAGCAGTAAAAAAGAAGCACTGCAGAAAGCTCCGTCGACCCATGTGAAAGATGGTGCACGCTATTGGCATTACAGCCTGGTCACTCCATGTACCGTAATTACTCCAGATCTAGTGTCTGCCTGCCTGGCAAGGCGTTTTCGACTGTTCCATTAAATCACTCTGTTGTTGGACATCGTCTTGTACTAATTTAGTTTGGCTGCTGCGAGATAGAGAACTTGGCTCATATCAAATTCATGCTGACACAGTTTTTTTTTATGATCTTTTGTGTGATTATGGGTGATTAGTAACATTTTGTTGGGGTTTCTTTTTTGATTTCTTTTTATGAGTTTTGACTTTCATGCAACAATCTGCCTACAAAATAGACATACTGTAACCATATCTGTTAGCAGATCTACTGCATCTTGTTCTTCTTTGTATTTATTTGTATGAGCTTCACAATTTTGGGGTGGAATGTGAATGGGTTTGCATGTGAGGTGCTTGATGTTGTGCACATATAAAAAAATAACAGTACAAATACAACAAGAAACAAAATGATCCATATCCATATTGCATATCTCCCTCTGTTATTTATGTGCATTCTTAAGGTGTTTTTCACCTTGTTGTGTCTCTGCTTGTCAAAACAAAAGCAAATCTCATCCTTGTTCTCTAGTGTCTGACAACCCATACCCGAAGGAGGCCTTCTCCATCGGTGAGGAGCAGGATGTGCAGAATGGAGTGGAGGGTCCTTTTGAGGTGGAGGACATGGATGAGTGTCTGATATATGAGGGCAGCATCTGCCACCACAGATGCGTCAACACCCCAGGCTCCTTCCGGTGTGAGTGTTTTCCTGGATACGTGCTGCAGAAGGACGCTTTCACGTGTGCACAAGGTAAAGTGGCAGTGGCCGATGCCACCATGTCCCTCAGTGGGAGCAAACATATATACAGTGTTTTAATTGCACAGTAAAACGATGTTTACCGTTTGATACTATATGATGAATGGTCTCCACATACGTCATAAAGTTCAGATTTCATTTTTCTACTGGATAGTAGTTTTCTGGGCGGTTTTACATTTCTTCCTGTCTGCAAGGCCTGATACAGCATCATGACAATTATACTTTTCGTACACTAACATCCTTTTCCTGCACTGACAGCAGTACAAAAGTATTTCAGCTGAATGAAAAACATTTTCACTATTTGAAATTCTTTTTTTGGGGGGGTTCAAGAAAGGCCTAAAGTTCTGCTCAGATGTACATTTTTTAGTTTTTTTTTTTTCCTACTGTGCGACGTACCAGACTTTAATCAACAGTTACTTTTACCAACACAAGCCTGTCTCAACAGGATACTAATGCCAGAGTTCTCAGCAAATTACAGTGAGGGATGGGGCTCACTAATAAAACCAAATGTTTGTCTGCAGGCAGTGTCTTTTCCTGTCTCACTTCCATCGCTATTACAACTTTCATCTGCAGCCACTCGCCTCCTATAGTTGGATGAAAATGCAGAAGGACTCAGCCTCTAACTAACACTGCTGGAGATGGAGAGGCGGAATCCGTGATTACAGTGTAATTCATTGCTCCTGTGTTGACATTATTCATGTTCGTGCAGAGACGGTGGATGAAGAGAACAGACTAAAGGAGGTCGACAGAGCGGCAGCGGATCCCACCTCATCGCTTCCGCCCCCCACCCAGCCTGCTGTCCCACTCAACCCCTGTGAAGGTTAGAAATGCACAGCTTAATCACGGTGGAGAGGGCTGCAGGGCTGACAGCTCACAATGAGCACTTTCATTCATCCTTATGCTTTAATCAGAGACTGGAACATACATCCTGTCGCAGCTGAATATGTTTAGAGGAGAAAGTAGTACCGGCTGGCTGCCATACATTGACATGCTCTTATTTCATACTCACCCTTTCCATAAAATGCAATGGCGCTACAAATGCCAAACATAAGCAATGGTTTGGCACTGACCACTCATTCCCATGAGTACCTCATATCATAATGTGTGCACGGTCACATTTTGTTGCTCTTGTTTGGTTTCTATGACTCGTAGGGTGGAGGTCCATCACACTGGACTAAAACCACAAAATACAATATGACCAGGTCATGGATCAACCTGGGGGAAAAAAGGAGTAACCAAAAAGCAATGAATGATCTATCACAGCACTCTCCTCTGTTTCTACCTTCATACTGCTTTGAGGAGTAGATGTGCAGTACATTGTATGTATTTGACATCACAATTCAGTGTTACTTCCCAGGAAATATCTGTGAACAACAGTGCACCCCAGTGGGAAGAAGTCCTCAGTGCTCCTGTTTACCGGGATTCACCCTGAGAGCTGATGGGCACTCCTGTGAAGGTAAAACCTCGTTATAATGCAGGAAATGTTTTCTTACATCACACCAGGGTAGCATGTGCAAATCATAGACGTGATAAGCGACTCACCATTTCAGCCCTCGTAACAGTTTTCCTATTCAGGCAGGGGAGTTTGGTTCCAGATGAGGAGAGATTCTTGGCAAGGCTGTCTGAGACTGATTTGTCTCCTTCTCTCATCAGCGCCTCCAGATTTGCAGAGGAGATTCAGCTCTAATCCCCTTCAGACTCAGCAACACACAAAGTTTTCATCTTGTTCCTGAACTGACTCTCTACCAGGGGGATTATCTCAGTTATCCATGCATTATCATGATATAGCTTCCTGACTAAGTACCATATGTACCCATTATTTTGTCTCACAATGGTGGTGGACTGTGTCTTTTTATCATGAGGCTGATCAGCGACTGCTGCACACGTCTTAGCTGTCTCCCCGGGGATATATCTTTAAGTTAAGCCACAACCACTGGCCTGTCCCCTGGGTGACAGCAGCAAACTGTGGCAGTGACACAGAAAGCAGCTCAGTGTGGTGACAAATTTCTCATTGTGTGAGGGTTTATACCCAGTGGCCTCGGCTCTAATCTCTCTCCTAGAAGAAGGTCCAACCTGTCTCTTTAATCTGCTCCGAAGTGCTGACTGTTCCACACAGGCCACGTCAGGCTCGATGGCTCTTTGTACGTCTTGTCTGCTGCTTTTCTCAAACCCATTCTATTCCAGTGCACTTGTCATTGTTTATTCTCTTTTCTCCCACTCACAAAAAAATGCCTCAATTCTCTTCTTTTCTACCATCCAGACATAAATGAGTGTTTGCCTGCGCATGCCTGCCAGCTGAATGAGCGCTGCGTGAACACTGCTGGGAGTTATGTCTGTCAGAGAATGATCACCTGTCCCCCTGGATACCACATCAACAATGACATTTGTGAAGGTACATTACACCTTATCAGCGTTGAGCAGCATCAAAATTTTCCCTTCCACCCACAGTCACTTGTGTTGTTAATGGCAGCGAGGGAACACTTGTATTGTAATATGTTCACAATGTAAGGAAAAGTCATTGTTCACCCACAATCACTGTTACTACCCATGATAGAACGTTTGGAAGTCTTGAAAATGCTTTACTTTAGTTGAAATGTAACTTTACATGTCAGTCCAGAGGACAAGAAAGAATTTTAAAACGCAAGTAAAGGGTGTGTATTCTAGGGATTTCAAGTTATTTTCTAAACTTTTGTGACTTTTTACACTCAGTATGAATAAACACATTTTACAATTAAGAGAATAAGCACCTTTAAATGTGCTAAATGTCCTACTGGATTACTCTTGAATAGCATACTTTCAATTTGTATTTGTACTTGTACTCCACAGTTTAATTAGTTATTTCCATGCTAGATATGAAAAGGTATGATGATTGCACATACATGACTTATACATATAATTAGATGCTTTATATGGTGTTAACCTGACCTAACACAATGGTGTTAATGGGATTAAGTGGGGTTTAATACAAAAGTGTTGTGGATCGTCCAACGAAAGAATGTTTAGCAAAAACTATTTATTCTTATATTCTGTGATTGCGTTTGACAGATTGTTAATTTGGAAGTTAAAGAAAGACACACAGGTAAACTATGCAAACTCAAAAAAGTCAGAAAAGCACAGGCCTCCAGACAAACTAGTGTCTTTTTGTGGTGAGACTGTTAACCACTACTCAAACTGTGCCCATCGCTCCTTGTAGTGTTTGCTCACTCTGAATTACGTCTGGAGCTGCGTAGCTGTGGGTGGTGCAGTAGTAAACCTCTGAACATGACTCATTATTTCCATGCATCATAAATTGGTCTCATTCATAAAGCAGCAGCAGTTCACCTGCAGAGGCGGCTCGAAGATGAGTTGCTCGAGCGATTTGCTGCTGTTTTTTCTTTCTTTCTGTGAGCTCAGGAAAGGAAACTCAGCTCATCAGCATCCTTTGCAAATTGTTCAACCAAGCAAAATGAGCATTTAACAAGAAAGAACCTTGAAACCTTTAAACATGTGCTACTTCAGGCGAAGAGAAATCTTTGAGTTTTGTTATATACATTGCAACTGACAGTCACAGCGAAGGGAGAAAACAAATGTTTTTTCTCTTATCTATAAACAGAAAGTCTTGGTTTGGGAATTCATCATTTAACCTTGATTCAATACCCATTGTCTTCACATTGTTTTTAAAGATCTATAGAGAATGCTTACCTTTGTAACCAGAGACAACACCAACAAAAATTGATCTTTGCTTGAAGGAAAAAAAATGAATTTAGGGTTTTTTTTCCTTGCATGAAATATCAATCAATTCATTGTGTGTTTATGGTTAATGTGCAAATGACTGGAGTAAAAAAAGTAAAGTGGTTGCTGCAGCAGACTGTTGTGTACATGCCCACCCTAACCTACGGTCATGATAGAACTTTCACACATGACAGATAGAATGACATTACAGACACAAGAAATTGAAGTTAGATTCTTCTGCAAGGCGTCGGCTAAAGTTTGATTCCTCGGCAAGGAACATGTTATGACAGAGTGAGGAGCTGGACCATCTGGGAGAGGTTGAGTTTATAACTGAGATGGTTCGGGCAGCTGATTAGGATGCCACCCCTCCACCATTTGGCTCCTATTGAAGGTCAAGCAGACAGGTCCAGCTGCAGCAGGCCCCGAGGTCGGCTCAGGACCCATTGGAGAGATTATATCTGCAGTTGACCTTGAAGTGATTGGAGGAAGTTCAATGGAGCATACTTCTCTGGGCTTCTTTACTCTCTATATTGACCCCATTGGGGTCCCATTAAAAAAGACGGATGCAAGGATGCATCTCTGAGTCTTAACATCTGCTGGAATGCTTTCCAGTTGTAATAGAAAATGGTTGGATAGCAATTTTTCATTTCATTTCATTACTTAATGTTGCCTTTGCATCCTGTTGGCACTGGCAACAGGAACAAAGTGTCAGGGTCAGTGGGGTTAAATTCTGTAATGAAGTAGCAAGTGGACTCTTTGACCTTTCAGGGTTTCTTGGACCGTCACTGAAAGGAAAATATCTGCCAATCGCTCACATTTATCTTGCTTCCTGGTTTTTTCCTTCTGTCTCCTCCGGTGTCAGATTCGCTCAGCTTTTTGCCAACTCTGCCAGGTTTGTGTCAGTAGCAAGATGCTCAATCACTCTGTGCTGTTTAGAGACCTACCCTATATCCACAGGGCTGCCTGCCAGAGCTGGTGTAGGCCTCTGTATAGCAATTACAGCAGTAAAATCTTGCAGGCCTGCTTGAAATCTTGACGCTTATACATTATTCACACACACACGCACATTTTGTGATCTTTTAAGGCTGTTATTTCCTTTCAGCTTTAGTTCACACTATGGTAACAGATGTGGAAGTTTGATTGGCAGGAGATAAATCTCTTTGTAGGCAGATGTTGGAGGACTCTTGGGGAATATACCACAATGTTCACTCACACTGCACAGGAGGAAGGATGCTTGTGAATTCTGCTGGTTCAATTCATTAGTTGTATTCATCTTGTTGAAATAATAGGCTGTCATTTAATCCCTTCTGGTTGTGACAGGAACTTTAAATATAGTTAAGGTCTCTAAGTTGTAATCCAATTCTTTCTGTCTTGATGAACCTCTCAGCACTGGCTGTGAGAGCTGTAAGACAGTGCAAAGAAAGAAACATCTGCAACCTGCTGCTGAACCACAGTGCCATCCAGTGTTGAAATATAGAGTTCCATGTGTATGTCCTGGTGACTAATTGCAATTCACAAGTTTTACAGTCCTTGTTAACTCATTCATTTATCTTCACTTCACAGACATAAATGAATGTGTCCAAGGAAGCCATAACTGTGGAGTTGGCTTTGAGTGTTTGAATACAGTAGGCTCATTCAGGTGCAACCCTAAACCCCAATGTCCTTCAGGCTATGTTCAGGATACACAGGGAAACTGCATAGGTAAGAAAATCCTTTTTCTTTCGTTATACCTGGTCACGAGTTGTATCAATCATTGCCCATACTTATTTTTCCAAAAAGGAAAAGTACTAACAAATGTTTATTTATGCATGCATGTACATTTTAATACAGGTATTGATGTCAGATCGGTAGTTAAAATTATTTGGTACCTTTAATTCCACCTTGATCCACAGAAGCAACTATAGCTCCAGACTGTAAAGGTAATTTTGTCTTAATGCTTAATCTTGCTTTGTTATTGGTTTACAAAAGTGTGTACTAGGTCTGTTTGTTTTAGTGGATCATTTCACTCTGTTGTCTGCTCCCTCCCTCTACTGTTACACTAATAGCTCACTTTCCTCCTTCACTACATGAATCTTCACCAGTTTTCCTCTTCTCTTCCTCCCTGGCATCCTATCTTATCCATACCTGCTATCGCTCCTCAACATATGTATATCTTAACCTAGTTTTTATTCAATCCCTAATTCTATAATTGGGATCATATTGATAACCAATTATTTATTTTAGTTATTCCAACATATTTTTTGAATATTTCATGAAGAGAATATACTACATATTGATGTATTGGTGTTCAGTGGATCACTGTGCTGATTTATTTGTTCTGTAGATGGAGTTGTAATGACATTTAATAGGTTATTCTGTGTTGTATTTCTGAGCAACACAAAAACAATTCAACATACACCTCTAATATACATAATATTAAGTCATATATGTTTTGTAAGGGCTTGTGTGTGTTACAGACTGTTTCTTGAAGTTGCTGTTCTGTTCACACAGGTTGAGTAAATCAGGGTAGATAGACAAAGAAGAAGTTTCTCCGCAGGTGACTTATTGACTGTGAAGATGAAGAGTTGCAGAGCGTTGCAGGTGAATCAGTAGATCTGCAGTAACAGAGGGGTTAAATGCCACACAGACAGGAGATCAGAGAAGTTGCTGTTAGGGGCTGCAAATGGGTGGATAAAAGCCAATCCTCTGTCCTCCTCCAGTACAAACTGATGCTGTGGAATTAGCCCCCAGGGGCAGGAACTGGGGCATGTTGAGGCAGCAGACGCCACTATAAAAGAAGCGTAAAAGAAATGCTTCGAGAAATGAGAAAACTGAGAAAATGTCAGACACACACACACACACACACACACACACACACACACGCACACACACACGAAAGCCATCCAGGGGAATGCAACTGTGTGATGTGTGTTTTCTTTGAAATCACGACACAGTGTGGCTGAAGAATTGTGCTCCAGCCTCTTGTGCCTTGTCTCTGTGCCTTTGGGGCCTTCCTCTTCTTCTACCTTTCTTCACCTTTATCTCACTCACTCTATCTTTCTCTCTTTACTAGACATTGACGAGTGTGGCGCTTTGACCCAACCCTGCAGTTCAGGTTTTAACTGCATCAACACAGTGGGCTCCTACATGTGCAACAGGAAGATAATATGTAGCCGTGGCTATCATGCCAGTCCTGATGGATCCAGATGCATTGGTAAGATTTGGAGGTATTACAGAAGAAACATGTAGAATCAGATTTGATACGCATACTTATGGGAAGCAAAAGCTAGAAAGATTTTACACATAGTATATAATGTTATTTTACCCTTGAAAACATGAAAAAATAGCCAAAGAATCACTTTTTTTCAGCAAATGTTGGTTAACAAAAACGTAAATCAGTACACTGCTCCAATCCCTGATATTAGAGACACACTTTGTTTTTTGTTTTTCATATTATTGCACTGATTTCACTGTCTTTTGCAATCCATGTGCATTTTCTAGATGTGGATGAATGTCAAATCAACCTGCATCAATGTGGAGAGGGCCAGCTGTGCCAGAATTTGCCTGGTTCCTATCGCTGTGAATGCCAGACTGGCTACCAGTACGACTCCTTCAGGAGGATGTGTGTTGGTATGGTCGACATAGCATCTATCATCTAAGAAAGAACGCTTTCTGTAGGGGAAAAATAAAAACATGTTTTAATCCAGTTAATTTCTATTTCACTATCTTCTTGTTCTCCCACCTTCTTTCCACACACCATGGCCACCTTTCTTCTTTGTGTGCCAGCTGTGCTGATGTTGTTTATTATTCTGTGGTGAGAGAGCTGCTGCTGTTTCCCAGCCTCTGCTGCTGGCTGCTGCAGGAGCCACTTGGCTACTGATCATGTCTCTTGCTGCAAAGGCCTGCTGTTGTAGTGCTGCTGCTGCTGCTCTGTCTGTTTGGGATGCACTGTGTTGTGACTCTCATAATAATGGACTCTGCTTAAGTGTTTAGACTATCAGCAGATAGATGGTCCACTTACGTCACACTCACATTGACATGAACACAAGCATGCACAGGCATGCACACGTACGCTATTGTACAGGGCAACAAACCTAGCGCACGATTACTTGCACACGTGCGCTTGCACACATGGGTGCAAATGCACAAACCTGAAATACACTTAGCGGGGCATAATGATGCTGCTTTTACCTTCCCCTCAGATGTAAACGAGTGTTGGCGCTACCCAGGCCGGCTGTGTGCCCAGACCTGTGAGAACACCCCAGGCTCCTATGAATGCTCATGTACTTCTGGTTTCCGCTTATCTGGTGATGGCAAGAACTGTGAAGGTGTGTTAATGTCTTGTCTGAATGGGTGTGTGTGCATCAGTGTGCACATGTCGATGCACGTCACTGTATGTTTTTGTGAATTTGTGTGTGAAAATATGTGCGTGCGTGTGTGTGTGTGTGTGTGTGTGTTTGAAGGGCCACCACGTCTGTGTGTGTTGATAACCAGTGCACGTTCTGAGCCAATAATGAAGCTGGCCTATACACAGTATGTTGTTGAAGAATGATGGTTGATAGATGAACCGCTGTGTCAGGCTGTATGTCATGTCACGCCTTAAAGCAGAAGCCAGTAAACAAACAAACATAATTGGCTTAATAAAAATATGTTGTTTATATGTTGTAATATAAATACTGAACATCCTTTTGACAGTAATAACCTCTAACCTCTAATCTGTAGATGTGAACGAATGTCTGGCGAACCCATGCAGTCAGGAGTGTGCCAACGTTTACGGTTCATACCAGTGCTACTGCAGACAGGGCTTCTACCTCCGGGAGGATGGGCACACCTGCGATGGTGCTTTACATTACGTTACTACTTTTACCTAACCTGCTTTGTCCACACTTCCAATTAAGTTTATAATATTTTATCCGTGTTGTCGCCCAGACATTGACGAGTGTACCCAGAGCATCGGCCATCTTTGTACCTACAAGTGTGTGAATGTTCCAGGCAGTTACCAGTGTGCTTGTCCTGAATACGGATACACCATGTCTCCAAATGGACGATCTTGCAGAGGTAAATGCCTCCACTAAAGAAAACTTAATGCATGCTGCATTGTACTGCAGTCCATTCAGCACAAATGTGCCTCTCTGCTCTGACATAGATCTTAGAAATGACTCCACAGCCATTTTGCTCTTCACAGGGTACAGTAATTGTTCTGCTCAGATAAATATAATTGGTAGTTTTACAGTGGTGAAGTAATTACACCCCTCATAAAACTTTATTGGCTTAAAAATCTTGTCATGCTAATTAAATTTTTTTTTTTTACTTCAGCAGTCTTTGCCCCCATGAGAAGGATTTTGCTGAAATTTCTATTATCCTGTAACTAACTTGCGTTTTCACCTCTCCAGACAGTAAACCAGCCCTCTCGTGCAATAACTGTGTCTTTCAGATATTGATGAGTGTACCACGGGGGCCCACAACTGCTCTTTAGCAGAGACTTGTTACAACATACAGGGAGGGTACCGCTGCCTGTCGCTCAGCTGCCCACCCAACTACCGCAAAGTGTCTGACACGTGAGTATAAGCATTAGTTTAGGATTACATTTTAGTTTATGGTCATTTATTTTATTTTCTGAAGAGAAAATATGCTTCAGGATTCAAAAACAGATACTCTTTAAATGGCATGAATGAGTTTAACTACTGAGGAATTTGCACATTTTCAATATTCTCAATCAGTCGTTTTTGTTAGTGCTTTTTTTTGGCATCAATAAGTCTGAATGTGAGGCCACACGGTGGGTTAGTAGTTTGTATTGTTGCATCACAGCGAGCTTATTTCAGTTTAAATTGAGTCTCGGCTCAGTTTTTCTGTGGAGTCTATATGTTTCAGTGTGGAAATATTGCTTGGGCTTTTTTTTTTTCAGGTAATTTAGTCATTTCTTTTTGTGCATGCGTGCATGGATGCATGTGTGTTCGTGCTTGGATAATGTTTTCTAGAAGGATGGATGACCAGAAATCTGCGTGTGGAAAGAACTGGTTTTACAATGTTTTAACTTTCATGTTTTGCTGGGATTTGTTGAATGATTACCCCTGAACATTTCTGACCTACACTCTAGAATAAAAAAAAAGTCTCAATGACTGTCAGTAACCTGCGCATACTTTTTTCCTTGATAACTGAATGAATTGTGAACACGTTTCAGATGATGCCATCATTTACAAGTGCATCACGATTTGCTGAAATACTTGTAGGGGAAAAAGCATAATCGCATCCAGAGAGGATAATCGAGGCACGTCAGGCCTAGAAGAAAGCAGATACATTCAACTGTTGCCTCTGGCCTTTGCAGGGTGAAACAGTTTGTTGCTGAGGTCATGTCTACCTTGCTTTACCTTTGCTGTGTCCCACTTAGGCGCTGTGAGCGGATCAGCTGTCCCAACTATCTGGACTGTCAAAACTCGCCCCTGAGAATCACCTACTACTACCTCAGCTTCCAGTCCAACATCGTCATTCCTGCTCAGATCTTCCGCATTGGGCCGTCTCCTGCCTACGCCGGGGACAACGTCATCATCACCGTCACACAGGGAAATGACGAGAACTACTTCAGCACCAGGAAGCTCAACTCTTATACAGGCGCCGTGTACCTTCACCGGCAGGTCGAGGGTTCCAGAGATTTCCTGATCACTGTGGAAATGAAGCTGTGGAGACAGGGGACGTTCACCACTTTCCAGGCCAAGATCTACGTCTTTATAACCGGAAACTCGCTTTAACAGCAGGCGTGTGCTGCAGACAGTATGGACCTTGATGCAGTTTAAGAGGACTGTTCACGTCACTATTTAACAATGCCACTCTCTAGCAGAATGGATTCTTGTAGTTATTCTTGCTATTGTCCAGTTTAAATTAATTAAGAGTTTTGGCTACAATAGAAGTGAAAATATTTAGTGAAAAACATTTGTTTTTTGTCAACTTTTGAATATAATTGCATGAAAACCATGTCATTTTACATTATTTTTTCCACTTAGTGTGTCATTTGAACACATTAAAGTCTGAATCTAAACTGTTCACCCCTGGTAGTATGTTGGATTAAGCCTGAGTCTCGTGTGACTGGGTTTGTACTCCAGTTGCATAAGGAAGGGAAACGAAAATCTGGACAAATCTCAATGACTTCCTGTGGTGATCCCCTGTAAGAGGAAGCAGCTTAAATAAGATATCTGGATACAGAAAAATAATTGACACTACAAAAAATAAAACGTTCAATTTTTTCTGTATATTGTAACCAGATGTGAGTAAAATATAAAAAGAAAAGACAATGAGCCAGCTGCTGCCACCTTCTATGTATCCCAGTTTCTTCTCATGTCATACTTTTATTATGTGTATGTGAAAGCTTTATTGTTAAAGTTTTATAGAACAGATATATGATGTCATTCTTGTACTCTGCACTGCTGCTTTTGTTTTTTAAAAACTAATTTAATGTTACTCTGTGTGGTGTATATTTGTACCCCTGTAATCAGAAATACTATGAATGGATGTATCATATTTCTATGTTAGATTCATGAACTTCAAAGAATTTTAGTAAAATATTAAAAACATTAGTGTGTTTTCTTTTTCCAACAGCTATGAGAAGCGTCATTTGTTAAGGATATTTGTATTTTTTTTCCCCAAATATTTGCTCAGCTATTTCTGATTATGAAGCAATTCATCCTAATACACTGTCAACATTATTCTCCAGTCAAGTAGTTATAAAGTGTATAATCCATTCAAGTCAGGGCATGTCTCAGAGTAAATACACATGCCTGTTTACATACCTGTTCACACCTTGCTGGTGAACCCAACGTGATCGTAATTTGTCATCACACGCCAATCGATGCAAATTCATTTTATAACGTGGTATTATACAAGCAAAGGTCGTGTAATATTTTATTTGTGTGATAAAATGCTGGTAGTTTTCTTGTGTTGTTGTCTTAGGTCCTGAAGGCTCAGCAGCTCAGAGCTCATCGGCACAACCTTGCAGCATAGGAAGGGTTACACTCCCACCTACAGGGGGAATGAAGTACTGCACACGTTTGCTCGAAAGCAACAAAGACTTTTTAGGTCGTAAATTGTGCATGAATTTAAAAAAGACAAACACAAAAACAAAAAAAAGGTGTTTCCCTCCTTTAAACCCCACAGTTGATCTTTTGTGAGGTCAGTGAACCTCTTTGACCTGCTATAATCATCGGAAAGGGTGTGTGTGTGTGTGTGTGTGTGTGTGTGTGTTTGTGTGTGTGTGTGTGTGTGTGTGTGTGTGTGTGTGTGTGTGTGTGTGAGACAGCTGTATTAATGCATGTTGCACATCCGAACAGAAGTTTTACTGTCGAAGGTCATTTCAACAAAAGAGGTAGAATTTCTGTGAAGTCTGCACTAATGTCAGTCTTTGCATCCTCTCCTGGTGAAAATGATAATAGCCAGTTTGGTCCACACGTATAGGGAAAACGTTCAATTCTCCTTTTCACGGTCTCAAAGTGTACGACCGTCCTCCTGACATAACTCATAATAATAGCTACGTGTGTATGGCTGAGTCAAGCTTTCAAACACACCCAACGACTGAGGTACCACTCTCGGTATGTACAGGACATAACAAGGCCTGGAGCTGTGATTGATGTCTCTTTTCCCTAATTAGCTTTATCTGCTGTTCAAGATTAGGTGGTGCTGTATGTCAGGGACAGTGAATCACGTATCTCAGGGGGAAGACACACAAATCTATTACGCCTTTAAGGACATTGCCAGGAAGTTGTGAAATGCCTTGGACAAAGAGAGAGGGATAACAGCCTGTCAGGGAGTTACAGGAGTGATCAGTTATGGATGAGGCGGATAGGTCTGTGCAAAATCACTCATTTAAAGACGTGTTTTGCCTTTTTGATGTGTGCTTGGGGATTTGTTGCATAATTTCTTCTCTTCATATCAATTACAATGTATACAATTATGCAGTATTTTCAAGTTATCAATAAGTCAAATGACTTAAAGACATTGAGAAACATAACATGCATGCTGTTAGGCAAAAGTGCATACCAGTGCCGCAGGTTGTCAACACAGAATTTGTTTCATTACTATTATTCATCTCTGGAAACGGAGGATGCTGTTTAGCCAAAAACAACAACAAATCAACGGGAAACACTCCTACCTTAGTCATTACTAAATCCTGAGTGATAGACTCCATTAATGTCGAAATGGAGAAAAAGCATTGAAGCTGAAAGCAAACAACTGCAAGCAGCCATAAAGATCAATAAAGCATAAGCTCAAACATAGGAAAACATCTATCAAGTTGTTTTGATCCAATCTCATTATTTTGTGAGACTGTGCTATCATTTATCTACACTCAGCAAACTGTTACAATATTATTGTTTCACGTATAAATTGTTAATTGACAACATGTCAAAACTTCAAAGTTAACCCATATAATCGCTCTGAGGCTTGCAGGGTGCAGAAGCAGATCCCAGCTGACTGTGTGGGAAGAGAAAGGCTCCGCCTGGAAAGGTCATCAGTCCATCACAGTATGAACACAGAGAGAGAGACACATTGAGATACACTCATATTCACACGTGTTTCTTTTTGGACTTTGGGGAAAAAAACAACTGCCTGAGTAAAAAACAAAACAAAGGCATACATGCATCGAGAGAACATGCAATGTCCATGCTAGAACATTTGGATTGCGAGGCAAAAACACAAACCACCAGTGATTCCAAACTGTTTCATTTTTGATCTGCTAAAACGGAATAAGTTCAACTGTAACAGGAAAACTGAACTGTCACTAGCTTTAGTCTGTCTGAATATTCGTCGTTTTGCATGCAACAGGCACCACCACCTCAGACACTTTATTCCAATACAGAAATAACCTAAAGAGCTTTGTTTGAAGGGGCATTGGGATTAGGGATCCCAGGTGATTAAAAATGCAACACCAACAAACAAAAAAATGCAACACATATAACGTTCAAGAAAATCTGGCTACCAGAATCAAAATGATCTGCGTTGCATTGTATCACTAGTTTATCTATTTTTTTCTCTGTAGATTGATTGTACTGACTAACATTTTTGTATATTTAACTGCCATTTTAACAATAACAGACACATTTACATCCATGGTCAGATTTGTTAACTAGGTAATGTTAAACTATGTTTTCGAACTGTAGGAAGAAACAGGGAGTACACAAACCAACACAACACAACAAAGCTCGACTCAGACCTCAGACTATTGCTGTGAGGTGAAAGTGCTTACCACTTCACCACTAAAACTACCATCCAATGAGAGTGTGTAACTGTACAGCTTGTGGTGGAGCTGAGGATGCAGTGTGACAACTGGTGGGAGGAGGGGGAGAGCGGAGCTACAGACACACTCGTCTTTTGATAGCTCAGGTGGTCATCACCTGAGGGGAAACGAGTGTTAATGGGCATTCTCAGCAGCAGACAAGCACAGGCTAGTGCTCCCTTTTCCCTGGCTGCCATAAACATGAAGAAGTATGCATCATTAGATTAAGCCGGGCCTAACTACCCACCAGTCAGCCCATACAGTAGCAGAGTGCTTGAAGGTGACCTTTGCCCTCCTCTGATTAGTGAGTAGTGGCTCTGCCAGGACGGTAGTGTGACTGCTCAGTTTGAGGAGTTATTGTTTATTCCACAGGAATCTATTACTGCAGATTGAGTCATGTGTCAACATTGCCATTAGAAGCAATTATGCATAGGCTATAGTGATTGAATGCTTTAGGAGACAATAAAAATTCCTACACAAAGATGAGCACCGGGGGGCTGATACGTCATTATTGTGGCAATCAAACCGATAACCTTGGGTGAGAAAAGCCTAAAACAAGACATTAAGCTTGTTTTAATGCAGAAGGAAAAGAACCACCCCAAAAAAGATGAGGAGAGATGGAAAACTCGTAAGGAGAGACAGAAGGAGAGGAATTTGCCCGAGAGGAGAATGGAGGAAGGTATGTAAGGTTACTTGTCACTTTGAGGCGCCTGATTGTTCAGCCGAGATGTCATCTTATCACCCTTATTGAGATATTGCACCATAAACTTGAGATTCAACCCTTAGAAAACACAACTGATCGCAACATATGAACAGATAGGTTTGATCACTTTCTCCACTCAGCTTGACCTGTACTGATGCCAGCAGCCATATATCCAGGTCAGTGAATATGAGATTTAACCCTGGGGGCAGACACAAAAGAAAGCAAGACTCATCCCTTCAGGGGTGAAGTGACCTGAGGGGGGAGCTGTTTCGTGAGGCTCCATGGGTGGGAAGATTTACTGGAGTCTTAATCACAGGTCCACCACTTTGGCAACAGGTTCTCTGACCAATGGAAGAGGAGCCACCGATGATGCGCTGCCTTGTTAACTTCCACTTTGACAGACAGTAATGCCAGATATGTATGGTATGTATGACTTTTGACATGGCAAACCAAGTTTTCTACATGTTTTCTTCTCTGAATATGATGCGTTGGCTCACTAAAAATGAAGGTTACACCTGTTGGACTGTATAATATGAGACAGAGCGTTAAAGGGTCAGTTCATCCAAATTACAGACTATGATAGTTTTTTTTAATTTGCTCAGATTTTTGATGCACGGATTTGAAGGATTACTGTACTTCCTTCATCTTTATAAAATGCATGCATTTTGGCATCAGTTTTCAAACTAGCATCCCCGAGAATATGATATATTCAGATTTGTCACATGTCAGAAAAAGAAAATTTGGACTGATTTATCAACACAGCAGCTACATCATAGACCATCACACATGCAAACACATTTACACTTTTTACCCTAACAACATATGACTAAAGAGTAGGAAAAAGTTGAACAAATCAAAGACATTTGGACCCTTGTGCAAATTTTCAAACATCAATAAAATAAACGTTAAAAATCACTTAATTGTCAGAGGATAGTGTTTTATACCATGTTGAAACCAGCTATTCACTGTAATGACTTTGTGGGTGTTGTATAAACAATTGTATATTGAGGTAAAAAAAAATTCAAATAGAAATTACAATGATAATAATCACATGCAGAATGCACAATGTGTATGCACATTTGTTATTTTCTGTGCTATATTGAAGTTCTTGTGCTGTGTCTCGTTTCAGGCTCCTCGACTTTCCCGCCTCACGTCTGATTGCTGCTCCCCGCCCTGATGTGTTTCACCCGTGCCTAAGTGTGTGGTTGTCTTCACTTGGTGGCAGTGGTGTATATATATTGGGCTTCACTTGTGTCTTAAACTGCTTTTTGTTTGGACACGCTTTTCCTCATTGCTTCAAGTGAAATGAGCATGAATCTCATCAGCGTCTGGCCTTTTCATTTCTTCTTTCTCGACCCTTTACCACTCAACAAGCAAGTGTGTACTTAAAAATCACATCTATGGGTAATTAAGAAAAATTATGCATCTGGAGGAGAGAAAAGATTCTACATATGCATGAGAGGAACATGCAAATAGCATATAAATTAATCCAAGAAATAAATTAAAATATACATTTTTGTTTAGTTTTTTTTTTTTTTTTTTTTAAGATAAATTACAATCATTGTGGTAAAGTGTACAGTCAGAAAATGTCCCTCTGGTGTTTAAGCGGCACTCACGGTAAACAAAACTATCACAAATGTATAGGGCGAACATACAATCTCCACAGAGACAGGGTCAGTCAAACCGGAGTTTCTCGCTGTTCAATCTAATGATTGATGATGTATTGGTATCACAAGTTTGGCATCGAATGGTGAGTATGTGTGCAGATCAGTGGGTCACCTATAACACAAATAATTCACAATTACATTCACCAATTGCGGTTTCCAAAAAGGGCCTCCCCAATTTAAGTGGTGAAATTTCACAATATTGAGCATATGAATTTGCAAGATGCAACAGGTACTGTGCTGCTTTCATGACTGTCTGCATACCAATGTGACCACAGTCTAACTATTACTCTCTTTATCTCTGCCCCCTCCGGCACCAGGGGAGAAAAACCTGTGTTTCTTTTCCCGAAAAAAAACCCAAAAAACTCTTCTTTAAAACGTCTGTGGGATTTGTACATTTGTTTGTGTTTACCTCTACAGCAATGTAACCCTTGTTTCAATCACAGGACTTTCCTACATAAATAAGAGTAATTACACTGAAACAACACCACTGGCTTTTGATTGGATGATTCCGTGTTTATTTTTTGCTGTACTAAAGACAACAATCCTTCTTTGTCTTCTCTTACCCACCTCCTGAGTGTTTTCTTAGAGAGATTCATGTCTGTGGGTTTATCTGGTGTAAATCCTGTTATATGTTCCAGTGAGTGCAGTTTCATTGTGACTGACAGCTACTCGATATTGTTATTCATAAACACAAGCAGCAATCAGCATAAATCATGTCATCTGCACTACACTACTTTATATGTTTGGAGAAATTTTTTTTAACGACAGGTTGATTTGTTGTTATTTCTGTCTAATTGTCTAACTTGTCACTGATGCACACGCTTATGACTCACAAGCAGCACGCCCACATAATGGTCCTGTTGCAGTGGGAAATTTCCCTAACCCTTCACGATAAATTGAGGGCATCTAGGAGAACGGTGTGGATACCCGTATACACTCTAGGGCCTCTGAGATGTTTCCAGATCCAGTGTACAAAGCATATCAGGAGCACCTGTGGAAAGTGTTATCGTGTTAAAACATTGTCACATGACAGAGAAGCTTGTGAGGTCTGCTTAGCTCTCACACACAGTAGATATCAGCTGTATAGGTGTGTGTGTGTGTGTGTCTGTGTGCCAGTTTTATTATTTTTATTTTTAATAACGGCAACCACAACATAACAACAATAACAGCATTTTATTTATAAGCGCATTTCAGGACACTCAGGTCATTTTACATAATGATTAAAAAACAACAACACTGTAATACATGTTTTTAGAAAAACCTGTAACATGAAAATGATACATTTTCCAGTGGGATTTCAAAGGGTCCAGAGTTTGAAAATTTCAGCTGTTGGGTTGGAAGGAGTTCCAGATGTGGGGTGCAGAACAATGCTATGATAGCTGAAGGGACAGTGTGGGTAAAAGAGGAGGCACATCTGAGAGTAAGGAGTGTGAAAGGAGGTCAGGGAGGTATGAACGACCTTTATTGTCAGAAGTAGAAACAATCCATCCATCCATCCATCCATCCATCCATCCATCCATCCATCCATCCATCCATCCATCCATCCATCCATCAGGATGTTTCATGTAATGTTGCATGTGTTTCTCTTTTAATATCTTTAAGAGTGGCAAAATTAACTGCAGCTCCGGTGGTGAGAGTTTGTTAGAAGACTTCTGTCAAAACACTTTTGGTATGAATTGTAGCGCTACACATTTTAGAGGAATAAACCTTACAAAAATCTGAGACACATGAAATAAATTGCTAAAAAAAAAATGTTTTCATATCAGAGAGATATTTTAAATGATTGTTGTAGCATAAACAGCAGATCTTAAAAAAAAAAAAAAAAAAACTGTCTGAGCACTCTTTCATAACATCTCTCTGAACACATAATCCTAAACTTATAGTTATGTGTTTTGATGCGTCTTGAATTGAATTAAACGTAATTTTTTTTTAAGAAACCTTCTTTTTTTAATTATTACAATCATAAACAACCAAGGAGCTGAAGATTATATTTTTGTTTGTTTCTGAGCACAGTGACATATGATTAAAAAAATGAATTTTAATCCTCCCTTTTCAAATGACGCACATTTGCACCCTCACCCTCCTTCACCAGCTCGCTGCTGCAGGTGTGCTTTCTCACCGTTTTGGAAAACCACCATTCTGTTGACGTATTTGGCCTTGAAGTTGGTTATAAATAAGTCAGCATAGAGTGTACCATGACACTGACAGACAGCCACCAGAACCAGTGTTGAAGATGAAGACGTTCACAGGGCTCTTGCTCATTCTGCTCTGCCAATTTTACATGGCACAAATACACACCGGAAGCAATGAAATCCTGCATCAATTCCTTGACGTTACAAATGACGAGAAGTCCACCAGTGAGCGAGACCATGACCAGCTGACACTTCACTCAGATATCTGGGCTGAGCTGAGGGAGTTGAGAGACATGGTGGTGGAGCTTAAAGTAGAAACGAGCCAGCTGAAGGAGAGAGCTACAGCTGCTGACAGCCTCATCGATGCCCTTCAGAAGAAAAATATTGGTATTCCCGAATGAAATACTCCATGATTATAGAACATTGTGCATGATCCTGATTTCTTCACTGTCTGTTGCAGCCTTGGAGGCCCGGGTAACTGTGGCTGAGTCGGAGGTAGCGGAGCTGCAAATGAAGAGTGACGGTAAATACTTTTGTGTGAACTGACTTTGCGATCAGCTGCAATATCTGACATCGGGAGTAATATAAATCACTCTACTTTTTTCAGCTCAAGCTACAGAGCAAGCAAACACTCAGCAGAAGCTCTCTACTTTACAGGAGCGAATGACAGCTACTGAAAGTCATGCAGAGATGCTGGAGACACAGCAAAAAGGTAAAGGTTAGAGGTTGGAGACATTTGTAATGATTTTTGAGGAAATGTCATGTAAAGGTGAATCTTTTTATTTCAGGGCAGAGTGCAGCTTTGCAAGAGTTACAAAATACAAACAGAGGTAAGTTATGGAAAGTAACTATGACTACACAGACCAACAATTGACTGAACGGAAGTCACAAAGATATTTACAAAATATCTCTGTTTTTGACATGCTTGCCAAATTGAGAAATTGAGAAAATGAGCCTGCAGGATGTGAGTCTGGTCTTCACTCATAACTTCTCCACAAGCAGCAAAAAAAGCATTTCTGTTGAAGTGCAAATTCCATGTTGTGTCTTGAACTCATTGCAACCCAGCAAGATGAAAGCTTAAGTAAAAAAAAAAAAAAGTTTCTGCGGTGATGTTTTATTTTTTCTTTAAACTTTCTACAGTCAGCAAAGTGGCTTTTTCTTCCTCCCTTCGGGCATCTGGTGAAGGTAACACTGACAATGAAGACACTGTCCACCTTATCTTCAAAAATGTCATTACCAACATTGGAAACCACTACAACCCGAACACAGGTGAAATAATTTGTTGCGTTTCATTAAAAGTTTATTGAAATATTTCAAAAAAATGTTGCTTACAGTTGTGACTGTTGTTTCCCATCAGGTTACTTCACCGCACCAGTACGAGGAGTGTATTACTTCAGGTTCACTGCCCATATTGCACACACTGGTTTAGTTTTTCGGATGGCCCTCGTCAAGAATGGAGAAGGAGTGATTGTCATTGGGGATCGGCCCACCTCACCCACAGATCCCGAGGACAGTGCATCCAATGGCGCAGTCCTGCAGTTAGAAGTGGGAGATGTAGTCTCTTTAAACACTTATGGAAATGTTTGGGATGACGAGTACCATAGATCCACTTTCAGCGGCATTCTGCTCTTTACCAACTAATCGCCAGCATTACAATTGAATGTTGGCTTTTTTTTTTATGGTGATCAGGTTTGACTGCTGCAGAATAAAACAATACCACCCCTCAGATCATGCCATTAATCAAGTTTTAAAATATATACAATTCTATCTTTTCTTCAGTTTCAGGTCCAAGGGAGATTCAGACCAGCAGCCAGTTCAGGATGTGACTCACTTCTACTAACAAACATGTCACTTGGTGAAGCCTTGAATAGGCTCAAGAAGAACATGCAAACAACCCCTACAATAATTTATAAATAGGGAAGCCACATGCCAAATTGATGCCTTAAGCAAGAATTAATTACTGTACGCAACCCATTTTGCTAATAGCGATCAAAACCCACCACCACCACCAGACACATTATTATTGGTTCCTTCAAACAGTTTCCCTCAGAGTGTTCCGTCCTGATAATACACACAGCACATAATGTAGCTGCGTTAATGTAGTTTTGCTGTGTCATATCAGATGAGCTGAGAGCTCTTTGGGTCGATTTAATGACTGAATTAGTTATAGAGTTCAACTGAAGTTACATCAGCAATTTCCTTTCAGGAGTCAAAGCATGAACAATACATTTATGGGACTGGTAACATCTGCTGAAAGAAATAACTTAATCTCCAGGAGCATAAAAAGGCAGCAGTCAGCAGAGATTTGTCCTGAAGTTAATTGCTGATAATGTGAAAAGCACAAATGCATTTTTGCATGTTTAGTTTTAGCATTATATATCCACCTACAAGTGAAGTGAAAGTTTTTCAGAATTTGTTTTTTCTCATTCTGGATTCTAAGACTGTATTTGTCAGGCCGTCTTTACCTGAACACAGGTCGGATTAGACTATAAATCATTAGAGGATTAGAATATGTGGTAAATAATGTGTTTTATACAACACTTTGTGTGTAATTGAGGCACATTTGTTCATCAAATGAAGCCATATATCAGCAGATAAATCAGAAACATGTCATTAACATAAAGAAAGTCACACAAGACCAACTTTTTAACAGATGATAGCATGAATCACTGTACAGTTAAGGTCAAATATCCACCTTAAATAACAACTGTCAGAAAGAAAAAGGAGCCGATGAAACTAAAGTTAAAATATCAATAGACATCAAAAGGTGAAGTTCTGCATCCCTCACATTAATCAGTTGTAAATTAAATACTGTCTCCTCTATAACTAATACACTGTTCATGTCCTGCTGTACCTGCAGAGGTAACCATCCTTTACCTTATTAGTGAGAATGAGGTCAAGTTTTCCAACAAAACTGCCTGACAAAGACCTACTCTGGATAAGTTGGACACATTACATTATAAAAGAAGAAAAAGAAGAAGAAAAAAACCCTCAACAAATTCCTCAGATAAAAGTGGAAGAAAATGACATCTCATGAATGTGATCATTGTTTCCTTCCCTTTGGTGTTTCACATCATAAACCTCCCGGAATGCAACTGCATCAGCGTTTGAGCTTTGACTAAATCCATTCAGACTCTTTGTTGTGCAGTCATTCAGATCACACAGGCACAGATGCAAATGCACACACACACACACACACACACGGAGACGACAACACACCTGACTTATCAGTCATCTCGTGTAGGTCTGATAACTATGATCAACACAAAGCCGTGCGAGCTCCTTTCACTGTCTGTGCTGAATTCTTTCTCTCTCGTTCTTTTGCTGCTTTCTCCTTTCTCATTTGTTTCCCACAAGGCAAAGAGAAGACTATCAGTCACAATCAATCTCCAGGCCATCAGATGCCCTCACTGTAAATATTTCACACCCTTGATGGGAGATACAGTGAGACTGAGATACTGTTTTCTTCGAAGTGTGGGGAAACATGTTTTCCTGCCACTGCCTATGCTTTTGTCATTGATATAAGTAAATAACATACACTGAATAAACTTGTATTACCATTGTAAAAGAAATTGCTTAACAACTACTGTCGCTCTCTCTCTCTCTCTCTCTCTCTCTCTCTCTCTCTCTCTCTCTCTCTCTCTCTCTCTCTCTCTCTCTCTCTCTCTCTCTCTCTCTCTCTCTCTCTCTCTCTCTCTCTCTCTCTCTCTCTCTCTCTCTCTCTCTCTCTCTCTCCCCCTCTCTCTCTGTCTCTCTCTCTCTCTCTCTCTCTCTCTCTCTCTCTCTCTCCCCCCCCCCCCTCCCCCCCCCCCCTCTCTCTCTCTGTCTCTCTCTCTCTCTCTCTCTCCCCCTGTCTGTCTCTCTCTCTCTGTCTCTCTGTCTCTCTCTCTCTCTCTGTCTCTCTCTCTGTCTCTCATGTCTCTCTCTCTCTCTCTCTCTCTCTCTCTCTCTCTCTCTCTCTCTCTCTCTCTCTCTGTCTCTCTCTCTCTCTCGCTCTCTCTCTCTCAGTCTTCACCAGCAAATTGCTAGCCTTAGAAAAGCTGTCGTTTCCGTGGTTGCTATTTCCCTTAACTCCTGTTTACTGGAAGAGGAGTGATTTACAAATCCCGAACTTGGTTCTCCTGATAGCAACATGAAAGTGACACCATCAGTTATAGATATGTCGTACTTGGTTACAGTTTATTGTCATTACTGGTCCTCAAAAGGTTCTTTACATTGGAATTGGAATACTTGGAAATGCGGCTCATGCATCAATTTAGTTTTTTCTGTATAAATTAATCAGCCGTTACAAATGTCAGATATTTTGAGCTGTTCAGTATCAGTGAAGTTCTCTTCCTCCAGTAAACAGCAGTTTAGTGATATGGTAACTCATAATAAGCTTACAACCAGCAGAGGGATCAGGGCAGAGAGATATTGCAGCCCCACGAATGTTTACACAGATGATAAAAGTAACGAGGACAAACTAATTTCAGTAATTGCAACCACGCGAATAATTTTATATCAACAATAATATACAATTGTTACTGTATTTCGCCCACTCTGCTTATTTCATTGAGTTTGCACTTTCTTCTCATTGTTGTCATGAGACAAGAACCACCATCATCCGGACTATAGAGCATGTTCCCAATAACTGGAGGAGTGAATCTTTTATTGGACTGACCCACAACGTGCTGCCAGTTTAGCTATAATAATACAATGTTGCAATAATACAATAATACAACGTCCTAAGTGAGGGAGATGATCAGTGTGACACAAATTAGATATTTTTCCATCTTTTTTTTGTTTTTGTTTCAGTGACCGACAAAGCAATTCGACTTTTCAAAGACGTAACCGCTATGAAATCAAGTACTGATGTTCAGTACAGATTACTCCAAACGGAGGCCAGTATCAAGCGAGGGCACTCAAAGGAATAATTTGGCTGTGTTTATGGAAAGAGCCTGGAGTGCATAGGAGACGCGGCGTCTCCTTTGAATGTGATGAGGAGTTGAGATCAGACTTGAAGCTGCGGCACGGCTGAGGAGCGTTGTTACTCTGATCAAACAGCTGCCAATATGAAAAGGACTGCCGTATCCTCTCAGCACCCGGGGCTGTGTGAAATGAACACAGCTTCTCTGGTTTCAAAACTCACAGGCACCTCTTTAGTTGGAAACATTTTTTCATAATTGCATTTAATTCTATGTTAGGTGTCCCCGTGGTGCCACTATTAAGGTGAAGGCTAAGCCACGGAGCTTTTCAGCCTTTGTCATCGGGACTTTTGCTCATTTAGAGGCAGCGTCATTGATCCAACCCTAAGAAGACAAGAAAACACTAAGACGTTAAGTTGCATCCCTGCTTTTGTCAATATCGGACTAATTCCCAGAAGCACAGTGCTTTAATTGATCGAGTGTTATATCATGAAATCCTTTTGTTTTGCCATAATTTAGTCGCTGATGATTCAGATAAGGAATGAATCTTGACTCAGATATTTTAATGAGAGGGAACTTCACTTTTCAAGATCTTAGTCATCGTTTCATCAGAAATAAGTTCACCCCCCGAAAAAACTCTTTGATTTGATTTCTTTATGTGTGGAAAGTTTAAAGTGTGAAGGCCCATTAAAGCCATGACGATGCTGGGAAGGGTGCATGACTCCTCTGCCTCTCACTTAAAGCTTTTGCAAAAATGCCTATTGAACTGTGAATGTTTTGGTCAGGGCTGATTTCACCAAAAAAGGCTGCGCAAAGTATCTCTGATTCAGGGTGCCG